>VDFB02063050.1:0-43353 GCA_007258455.2 Sequoia sempervirens
AGGATATGTTTTCTACACTAATCTATGAGAGGAGCATGTGCAAAAATAAAATTGATCATACAAATTACAAGGAAATAAATGCAAAAGCAATATACTATAACACTGTGATTTATGTGGCGAAAATTCTTTTAGGAGAAAAAACCCACACTCCAAAGCAACTCAATGTATTATTCAATGATCAACAATGACAATACACTTGCAGACTCTAAGCCTCTTTAGGAGTATCACCAACAAGAGATCCGAAGCAATTCTTGCAGCATATGTAATGACCCTTTTTTGGGTTCCCTTGCTTTGCAGTTGGTGCTAACTTTCTCTTTTTGTGTTAGCATGTTTAGAGGAGTAAATTGATGTTACCAATGAGCTTTTGCGAGTTTTTCTAGGCTTTTTCCAGTAGAGTTGCTAGTTTTAGCGGTAACTATTTTAAGTAACTGTAAGAGTCCAGGTGACTCTCTGCCCAAACCCTAACTGAAGATACTGGTTTTTGAGAGTTTTGTGTTTTTTTGTGTTTTTTGAGGTTTTTGCATTGAACATGAAAAGCTGCGATTTTACTATAAAAATGCTAAAAAATTCACAATAAATCTAAATGCAATAAATAAGCTTTGATATTGCTCAGAGAAGGTAGGCGCATATGTTTATTGAATATCCAGAGCATTTACAATATCAAAAATTGACATATGAATGAAATATGAATTTATTTTCAAGAACCTGATTTCCCTTGCAGCCGCCTGAAAGAATGATGAGATAGTACGGCTAACATGAATCTCCCAGCACAAGACCAAAAGAAATCTTCAGAAACCCCAGGGGCACTAAATGCAACTGACAGATGCTGAGAACCAAAGGCATTTCACTTGCAATAAAAAGTACGGCCTTCTAGCAGTAGTACGGCCTGTACCAGCAGCAATAATGAATATAGTACGGCCCAATGAAAAGGATGCCAGATCTCTGTGAAAACAATCTCTAATAGGTCGCCCCTGTTAACTAATGAAGTAACTCTGGATATCCTTCCTGAAATCGATTCAATATGATCAACTGCAACTTCTGAATGAAGCCACCAAGTAGACAATCTTCAACTGGTATTGCACAGTCTCAGTATGCCAGATTCTGAAGAGGTATCGTTCTCCAAAATCGTTCGTCTGCTGAAACCCTAGGTTTTGCAAACTTCAATGCTCAGAGCAAATAGAAGACAAATTGAATAATCAAATCATAAGAGTTCGATTTGTCTTTGGCAGTCAATATATAACCTTCTTGAGAAATTCGACCTCAACATTCTTTTTTTTAATAATCATTTAAATAATGATTAAATTGCCCCTTTTGACTTAGGAGAAAAATAATAAATAAATGGCATCCCATTAATGAATAAAATAATTATTCATTATAATAAATATTTCACTTTATTATAAAGTATTAAAAATACTTTATAATATGCCATTAATTATTAATATTTAAATATATTAATAAAGTGACTTTATAACATAAAGTCAAAATATCAAAATATTTAATAATCGTTAAATACTCTGTTATTTCTCCATCTGACCAACAACTGATGAACTGGGTCGACTTTGAGCTAATTAGCTGAACCAGGTGCCCTGCCCAAAATAGCAGCTTCCGCTTGCCCGACTTTCTAAAAATAGAAAGTATCTGAAAAACCACTCTGAAAGAGTCTGCGAAGGCCCAACTTGAATCAACTGAAAGAAAGATGCTCCTGAACGCCGGGTAACTGCCTCGAATGATCCTCTACACACCACTGTCAGCCTACGAAGATCAGAATGATAGGCTCACTCCTCGACAAACAATGTCAGCTAAAACGGGGACATTACAGTCCGCCCTCCCTGAAATTGCTTGTCCTCAAGCAATCTCTGCAAATACGGACGCACTGCACCACCTGGATCCCAAGGATAGTGCCAGACAATGTTCCTGCTGGCCACAACTGACTCCTGTAACTCCCACAACTGATCAACAAGAATAGAATACCATTCCCTATCAACCTCAGTGTTGTCTGTCATAGGATCAAGAAACTCAGGAGGAAGCAAGTCAAACTGCAAGCAATACTTACTCCCTAAGACTGCACGAGATATACTGTCATCCAACATATCAAGCACGTGCATACCAGAACTGTGCACCTGAAATAAATCGTGTACGTGTGGATCAAACATGAAACCATATACACTCTGCACCGTGTACTCACTATAAAACTTCTCTGAAAGCTGAGTCTGAAATCCCAGTGCACAAGTAGGATCCCAAACACTATCATCACTCTTCCCACTAACGAGAGAGATAGAACGTAGGCTCCCATCTGTAATCCCTCTCAACACATATTTCTTGCCCTGTACCTCAAATCTCATCTCCATTTTAGGCAAGTTGAGGGTGAACACACTAATGTCCTGAAGCCATCTCATACCCAACACTAAATCCATCCCACCCAGGTTGACTACATAAAAGTCTGCCTGCAACTCATAATCATTCAGCATGAGGGTGAGATTACAAATTCGTCGAGTGCAAGTGAGTGTATATCCATCTGCCACCCGAACTTTGAATCCAGCGAAGTCCTCTGTCTGGAGCCTGCATCTGTTGACGAAGCTCTCATCAATGAAATTGTGTGTGGCTCCGGTGTCAAGCATAGCAATACATCGCTGTCCATCCACTAGTCCCCTAAAC
Organism: Sequoia sempervirens; assembly: GCA_007258455.2. Classification (NCBI taxonomy): domain Eukaryota; kingdom Viridiplantae; phylum Streptophyta; class Pinopsida; order Cupressales; family Cupressaceae; genus Sequoia; species Sequoia sempervirens. Next base: position 2,656 of record VDFB02063050.1, read on the forward strand.
CTGAATGAATCATCCCGTACACTAGCAGATAATACCAACGGGGACAAGTTGGCATCGGGCCCAAACTCCATAGAGGCATCCCAGCCTCTGCATGTTCTGAAACAACCTGCTGGTCTGAATCCTCAGACTCAACATCCTCATAGTAAACCCACATGGCGCGGTTGGCTCTGCCCTTCGGTCTCAAAGGACAATCATGCTCCTTGCTGTAGGGTTCTTTGCACCAATAACAAAGTTGTTTCCTTCTCAATTCATCACGAGTTGCATCATCAATTCTTGCAGCTGTTTTCCTTTTTGGTTCTGCAATTGGTGTATGACTCTCCTCAACAGGCAAGTTGTTTGTTTTAGGCTGAAATTGTTTCTTCGGAGCAGCAAGCTCCATACTCCTTGCCTTCCGCATCGCCTCCTGAAGAGTAGGAGGATCGAATGCCTTGACCCAACCTCTCATAGGCTCTGTCAAACCCTCGACGAAGAGTATAACAAGTCTCCGCTCTGAAATGCCTGTCACCATGACTGCAACCTTCTGAAACTCTCTAACATACGCATCCAAGCTACCTGTCTGTTTGAGCTGAGCTAGCTCTCTGAAGTAGAGTTCCGGATCTTTCTTATCAAAACGCTCTATGAGCCTGCTGGTGAACTCCTGGTAGGTAGTAACTGCATGATGGCCAAGTGTATACATGCCATGATGCCACTAATCATGCGCCAGCCCATCAAGATGCAAAGTAGCAAACTTAATGGCCTCGTCCTCCTGCATAGGTCTCAGTGATAGATAGTTGTCCAATTTCTGGACCCAAGACCTCGTTGACGTCTTATCAGAACCATCAAAGTATGGCAAGGTGATCTTGCTGACTGCATACTGCAAGTCCTTGTTCACCTGTAGCTGTGGCTGTTGATGCTGAGGAACTCTACGGTCAAATCTGCCTCCTCCTCTAGGTTTATGCACATCCATAAACTCATGAAAAGATAATGCCTGCCTGATCTCAGGTGCCAATGATAGGTACTCACCGTGAAACCTAGTCACATCTGCTACTGACATGCCATTATGCGGCTGAAACTCTTGATGATGCCCCTGCTGCTCTGCGCCTGGAGTCGGAGGTGGGGTCTCTCTAGGTAAGAATGTAGGCTGTCTAGGTCTACGCTCATGATAGATCGGTGATGGCTGTCGTGGTGCTGATGCCAAAGGCTGCTCCACTCCTACAGTCCTGCTCGACTGTCCGATCTGAATATAATGTGGCTGTGATGGAGTACACTGCCTAATAGTGCCCATCAACTGGGACATCATGTCCATCATGTTGTCGTGCCTGCGTCTAAACTCCTCATCAGTGATATCACCCTCTGCATGTGCCTTCCCTGAATCCCCATGTGTCTCTGCAGGGATCTCACGGTCTGCCATTAGGGTTGCAACACTGTTCTCGCTGCTGTTGGAGCTAGATCTATGAATACCCAATACTCCTGACACTGTCTCACCTTCAGGAATAGGTGGACCTGTCCAATCCTCAACTCTACCTGTCCCTGTACCCTTGGTATAATGAATAATGTCTCTACTCATGAAAAAGCAACCGAAAAGCACTTTGTATTCTGAAAAAGCAACTGAAAAAGCACAGGATGGTAGGAAATCTGTGCTTTGATACCACTGTAAGAGTCCAGGTGACTCTCTGCCCAAACCCTAACTGAAGATACTGGTTTTTGAGAGTTTTGTGTTTTTTTGTGTTTTTTGAGGTTTTTGCATTGAACATGAAAAGCTGCGATTTTACTATAAAAATGCTAAAAAATTCACAATAAATCTAAATGCAATAAATAAGCTTTGATATTGCTCAAAGAAGGTAGGCGCATATGTTTATTGAATATCCAGAGCATTTACAATATCAAAAATTGACATATGAATGAAATATGAATTTATTTTCAAGATTCTGATTTCCCTTGCAGCCGCCTGAAAGAATGATGAGATAGTACGGCTAACATGAATCTCCCAGCACAGGACCAAAAGAAAGCTTCAAAAACCCCAGGCGCACTAAATGCAACTGACAGATGCTGAGAACCAAAGGCGTTTCACTTGCAATAAAAAGTATGGCCTTCCAGCAGTAGTACGACCTGTACCAGCAACAATAATGAATATAGTACGGCTCAATGAAAAGGATGCCAGATCTTTGTGAAAACAATCTCTGATAGGTCGCCCCTGTTAACTGATGAAGTAACTCTGGATATCCTTCCTGAAATCGATTCAATATGATCAACTGCAACTTCTGAATGAAGCCACCAAGTAGACAATCTTCAATTGGTATTGCACAGTCTCAGTATGCCAGATTCTGAAGAGGTATCGTTCTCCAAAATCGTTCGTCTGCTAAAACCCTAGGTTTTGCAAACTTCAATGCTCAGAGCAAATAGAAGACAAATTGAATAATCAAATCATAAGAGTTCGATTTGTCTTTGGCAGTCAATATATAACCTTCTTGAGAAATTTGACCTCAGCATTCTTTTTTTTAATAATCATTTAAATAATGATTAAATTCGCCCCTTTTGACTTAGGAGAAAAATAATAAATAAATGGCGTCCCATTAATGAATAAAATAATTATTCATTATAATAAATATTTCACTTTATTATAAAGTATTAAAAATACTTTATAATATGCCATTAATTATTAATATTTAAATATATTAATAAAGTGACTTTATAACATAAAGTCAAAATATCAAAATATTTAATAATCGTTAAATACTCTGTTATTTCTCCATCTGACCAACAACTGATGAACTGGGTCGACTTTGAGCTAATTAGCTAAACCAGGTGCCCTGCCCAAAATAGCAGCTTCCGCCTGCCCGACTTTCTAAAAATAGAAAGTATCTGAAAAACCACTCTGAAAGAGTCTGCGAAGGCCCAACCTGAATCAACTGAAAGAAAGATGCTCCTGAACGCCGGGTAACTGCCTCGAATGATCCTCTACACACCACTGTCAGCCTACGAAGATCAGAATGATAGGCTTACTCCTCGACAAACAATGTCAGCTAAAACGGGGACATTATAGTAACTTACTATTTTTAGTAAGTTCTATTTGGGCTCCGATTTGGTCGGATTGGGAGATTGGACTCGCTTACTATTTTTAGCACCTGGTTTGGCCTCTATTCCTCTTTTAGTTAGTGTAGTGCTTTCCAGTTATAGCCTTGGTGAGTTCTAATGTTTTTAGAGGAATATTTTATTTTACCACTTAAGTTTATAATGTTGCTTTATAACTTAAGTGAGGGGGTGTGGGTTCATGAAGTGTACCCCTTGGCCTAGTAAGGTGACGTTTTTGAAAGAGGGCGAGTGTTCTTCCCTGTTTGGCGCCTAGAAGGGAGGTTGTTTATTATTTTTTTTAAGGCTAATGTTATGCCTCATAAGGTGTTCGCCTAGTTGGGACTTAATGTTATTTTTTAAAAGAAAAGAAAAGTGAAATTTTTGGAGGCAAAAAGTTGGACGCCCCTTTAGGGGTAATTTCATGTTATTTTCAAAAAGGTAAAATGGAGGGAAATGAAATGAGAGTTTCCCTAATCTATCCCTCACTTTATAAATACGAGTTTGAGCTCTCATTTGGTGATGGATGATTTGACAACTTAAGGAGATGCTGCTGGAATGAGCTTAGGGCATTCTTCTTTGCTGGTTGAGGATGGAAACCCTCTTCTTGGTTGCTGGTTTTAGTCGTGAAATCTCCACCCTAGCTGGTTGGAGTGATTCTACCTTAGGAATCACCATTGTTTTTCATGGTTGTAGATTTAGGTATTCAAGAAAATGAAGATTTTCAAAGTTTTATGAAGTGCAAATTCTAGAGGTGTTGGTTTTTGATCTGTTAAGGTTTTTTGAGGAGTTTTTTGGGGCCTTTATAGCTGGCATGATTTCAAGGCAGGCCACACTAGTCATCAGGGCTCCTGAAATCTTGGCATGGGAATTAGAAAATGAATCGCCCCATTAGGTAAGGGTTTTCACTAGGTTTAAGGGCTCTTAGACTTGCATCATCTATTCCAAGAGTTTGGGCATGTCTTTTTTAGAGGGTTTGAGTGTTTTAAAGTGGCTGTTCAATTGTACCCAGGTAGGCCGTATCTTACTGGGAGTTTCTGTTCATTGCTGGGTGTTATTTAACCACTTTCCACTGATCCTTCGTGGCTATTTGGTGGTGTGGGATGGTCTAAAATCCATTGGTAGAAGTTTGGGGGTGGATGGACATCTTTTTGAGTCGTTTTGAGTTTATATAGTTCACCTGGCTTGCTGCAACATTCAACAATTCAGACCTGCTATTGCTCAGAAGCATATACTAGACCTAGAGCTCACTATTTCCATGCATTTTGAGGTCAAGTAACAGTGCTGGGCATGATTGCAATGTGTTGATGACCTCAGTGGGGTATTTATGGCGTAGTTGGGAAGTTTTAGAGGGAGTTTTCTGCTGGTATGATCTGTTATCGGGAAATAACAGACCTGTAACCTCTGTATTAGACTTTCAAACCTGCAATATTTGGTTCTATAATCATAAGTTAATGTACTTTCATGTGAGTTCGTGTAATAATGATATTATCATGTATTTGCTGCCATTGGAGATGTTAGCTTTCATTATATTCTATGAATAACAATGAATGAACATGCTATGTGTTCCCGACTTGGTAATAATGGAATATCTTTTTTATTTTCAGTTTATGTCATTAGCTCATTATTGTCAAAAAATAAGAAATATAAGGGGTGTTATTATAGTGGTATGAGAGCTTAAATTAATCTCGCCAGCCAGTGGGAAATGAACCTCGATGAGCATCAGTGATAGAGAAAGAAGATATCTTGAAAGACTAAGGAAATGAGAGGAGGATTTTCGGTAGATTGGCTTTCAAAGACGAAAGAGCAACACTTTGAAACCCACTTAGCAGAATCAACAAACATAGAAAATATGGGTGATAAGTGTGAAAGAATGGATAGGGACCATGTAGAACTAGATCATGTGATGCTTTTTTTGGATGTAGTGGTTAGGGGGCAAGAGATAGCAGCACAACGTGCCTCGGAAACCAATCAGCATCTTGCATAGGTGGTTGAAGAGTTGGCTCACTTAGGAGGCAATAACAGAGGCAATAATGGGCAGGGAGTTGGTTTGGGTCAACATGGTGCAGCAAATCACCACCACAGGGCAGCCATGGCTAGACCTCTCATGCCGGTATTTCCACCTAGAGTTGAACCACAACCAGAGCATGAGCTCACGCTGATTGAAATGCAAGTTCAGCTCAAACAGGATTGTAATGATGTGGGTCTATCATTTTAGCATGACATATCTCTTTGAGATTATATGGATGTCAGGATGAGGCACATGCTCAACTAGGGCCATAGAGAGCATCATAATGACTTGCGGAGGAAAGTTGAGAAACTTAGCCTTCCTTATTTTGACGAGTCTGGTAAGACTTTAGCAAGAGCATGAGTTCAAAATGTGGACACATACTTCAATCTAAATCCCATGCCTAAAGAAGAATCATTAAAATATGCTGCTATACACCTTGATGGAGTTGCACATGAGTGGTGGCATCATGGGATGATCACAATGGGGCATGCTCATATTACATCTTATGCAGAGTTTACTAAGAGACTCATAGAGAGGTTTGATAAGAAGGATCCAAGACTTCATTTTAAGGAGTTGGCGTAGTCGAAACAATGGGGCTTAGTGGATGCTTATGTTGCTGTTTTCAGAGGTTGTTGGTCTTGGTAACAGATATATTCGAGAGAAGGCTCATTGTTCTCTTTATAGATGGGTTATCTGATCCCTTGAGGGGATGGATTAAGGCACTAAACCCACCTTCTCTACAAGAGGCCATCAAGAAAGCTAGAGACATGGAGTCTTCCACTTCTAAGAACAAATTTGCACCTGAGACCTTCCCGCATGATAGAGATAAGAGGCGTGATCATAAGGAGAACATTCAGCCCAAAGAAACAACCTCAAAGAAGGTGGAAGAAGACTACAAAAAGGAGCTAAGAAAGAAGAACCTTTGTTTCACATGCAAAGAACCATGGGCCCCATGACATAAGTGTTTGGAAAAGGGGAAGAGTCATCAATTGGAGGCATACTTAGCTGATGGGTCAGAATTAGAAAATTCAGACCAGCAAGCTGAAATAGAGGAAAGTGAAGAAGAGGGTTCAAAAGAAGAGTTTGGGGAAGTGAAGAAAAGTAGTGGCACATTAGCCAGGCTCTCTAGTCTTTAGAGAAGTGGTTCTTTCAAACTTAGAGGTTTGTTGAAAGGGCAATAAATTGTTGCTCTTATTGATATAGGTGCTACACATAACTTCATTGATGAAGACATTGTAGCACAACGAGGGCTCAAAACTAAGAAATTTGGAGGTTTCAGAGTCATGGTTGCTAATGGTCACATAATGTCTTGTGTAAGGAAGATTCCACAATTGAGAATGTTGTTGAACCACTAAGAAGTCAATGATGACTTTTATGTTGTAAATATAGGAGGCATAAATGTTGTTCTCGGTATGCAGTGGCTTCATTCCTTAGGGGAGATCACCTTGAACTTAAACTCTATGGAGCTGAAATTTTAGGATGGTGATAGGAAAGTGGTGTTAAGAGGAATGTCCAAAGAGGGATCCAATACTGTTACATGCAAGATAATGCAGGGAGTATCCCATCATGATCAAGGAATAAATCCCAAGGAAGAAGGTGAAAACAGTTTCCAAACTTATGATAATCCCCTATTTGATATGGAAGTAGAGCTATCATTTCCTAATCCTTTATTTGAGATGCATGAAGACCAAGTGATAGAAGAACATTTATCTCATGTTGATTTGCTTCCTATGGTGGTTCATGTTGGGTTGGACCCTTATGGTATGGGGGTTGGCCTTGTGGATTCACTTAAAGGAGAAGAGTACTATGCTGATTTAGATAATGATGGAGTGGTGAACCTTGGTGTGGAGACTTCAAATGTTATCAAACTTTCTTTTGATTTGACCCTCAAGTTGATGAATTGTGTGCAACTCCAACGTGGTGGAGTCACTTTAGGGGAGATTTTGCTTGCCTAGGATTGTGAGCATGGATTGATGGGAATTAAATAGGATGGAAGAAGCATACCATGGGAGGTTCCAGATCAAAGTCGTGACAGGAAAGTTGCTGTTACTTTTCTTCATAGTCATCTTATGAGTCCATTTGTGTTCATACAAGTGGATTGGAGAGAGATTTTGACCAAAATTTGGTTTATTATTGAGTTGCTGACTCTTTGGGAGACATTTCCAGCCAAGAGAACAATCAGAAATTTCAGTTTGGCTGAAGATTTGCAGTGTTGCAACAATTGTTCTTTTGGAGTGCTGGTTTTTCAAAAATCAGACTATGTGTTAACCCATTTCAGATTTGGATAGCTGCAAGTTTACACATTTTCAGTCCATTTAGCCCCTTAACAAGATTGATTGATGGCTTTAGATGAAGGGGAAGACAAGTTGGGCCAACCAGGTTCAGTGATGGATGAGTGTTCAGGCACCAATTAGTTGTTACATTTGTCATTAATTCATCGACTTGCACTTATGTTTTGAACAACAGATTATTTTCTAGTTATAACCATAATGTTGGAGTGCAGGAAGTTCAAAATGAGAGAGTTTGCATTAACTTTCTCAAATTTACTTGTACGGTGCCACAGGTTCATGATTGTGGAGAGCAATTATCTGAGGAGTTGACCGAGTTTTTGTAGTATTTGATTGCTCTTCTTACTGGTAGTTTTCAGGAGGTCTCTTGCACAGGTGTCCAGTAGGACAATGTTTTGAGTAGATGGAGCTACAGATCTCCTAGGTTGACTTGGGACCCTGTGATCGTACTTGGTTTCAATTTGGATCAGTCTGATGATTTTGGTGTTGTGATGGCATTGCTTGAAGACAAGCAATCTTTGGGAAGAAAGGATTGTAATGTCCCTTTTTCGGGTTCCCTTGCTTTGCAATTGGCGCTATCTTTCTCGGTTTGTGTTTAGCATGTTTAGAGGAGTAAATTGATGTTACCAATGAGCTTTTGTGGGTTTTTTTTTGATCTTTTCTAGTAGAGTTGCTATTCTTAGTAAGTTCCATTTGGGCTTCAATTTGGTCGGATTGGGAGATTGGACTCACTTTTTTTTAGCAAATTGCTATATTTAGCACTTGGTTTGGCCTCTATTTCTCTTTCAGTCAGTGCAGTGCTTTCCAGTTATAGCCTTGGTGAGTTCTAATGTTTCTAGAGGAATATTTTATTTTACCACTTAAGTTTATAATGTTGCTTTATAACTTAAGTGAGGGGGGTGTGGGTTCATAAAGTGTACCCCTTGGCCTAGTAAGGTGACGTTTTTAAAAGAGGGCTAGTGTTCTTCCTTGTTTGGCACCTATAAGGGAGGTTGTTTATCATTTTTTTTAAGGCTAACGTTATGCCTCATAAGGTGGGATGTCTAGTTGGGACTTAATGTTATTTTTTAAAAGAAAAGAAAAGTGAAATTTTTGGAGGCAAAAAGTTGGATGCCCCTGTGGGGGTAATTTCATGTTATTTTCAAAAAGGTGAAATGGAGGGAAATGAAATGAGAGTTGCCCTAATCTGTCCCCCACTTTATAAATATGAGTTTGAACTCTCATTTGGTGATGGATGATTTGATAACTTAAGGAGATGCTACTGGAATGAGCTCAGGGCATTCTTCTTTGCTGGTTGAGGATGGAAACCCTTTTCTCGGTTGTTGGTTTCAGTGGTGAAATATCCACCCTAGCTGGTTGAATTGATTCTACCTCAAGAATCACCATTGTTTTTTGTGGTTGCAGATTTAGGTTTTCAAGAAAATGAAGATTTTCAAAGTTTTATGAAGTGCGAATTCTGGAGGTGTTGGTTTTTGATCTGTTAAGGTGTTTTGAGGAGTTTTTTGGGGCCTTTATAGCTGGCACAATTTCAAGGTAGGCCATACTAGTCATCAGTGCACCTAAAATCTTGGCATGGTAATTGGGAAATAAATCGCCCCATTTGGCAAGGGTTTTCACCTGTTTTAAGGGCTCTTAGACCTGCACCATCTATTCCAAGAGTTTGGGCGTGGCTTTTTTAGAGGGTTTGAGTGTTTTGAAGGGGCTGTTGAACTGTACCCAGGCAGGCCGTACCTTACTGGGAGTTTCTGTTCATTGCTGGATGTTATTTGACCACTTTCCACTATTCCTACATGGCTGTTTGGTGGTGTGGGATGGTCTAAAAGCTGCTGGCAGAAGTTTGGGGGTGGCTGGACATCTTTTCTGAGTCATTCTATGGTTATATAGTTTGCCTGGCCTGCTGCAACAGTCAACAATTCAAACCTGCTATTGCTCAGAAGCATATACCAGACTTGTAGCTCACTATTTCCATGCATTTTAAGGTCAAGTAGCAGTGTTGGGCATGATTGCAATGTATTGATGACCTCGGGGGGTATCTATGGCATAGCTGGGAAGTTTTAGAGGGAGTTTTCTGCTGGTATGATCTGCTACAGGGAAATAACAGACCTGTAGCCTCTGTATTAGACTTTCAGACCTGCAATATTTGGCTCTATAATCATAAGTTGAGGTTCTTTCATGTGAGTATGTGTATAATGATATTATCATGTATTTGCTGCCATTGGAGATGTTAGCTTTTATTATATTCTATGAATAACAATGGACGAACATGCTATGTGTTTCCCAACTTGGTAATAACAGAATAACTTTTTAGTTTATGTCATCAGCTCATTATTGTCACAAAATAAAATAAAAAACTATAAGGGGTGTTATTACAGCATAACACTACCTGCTATGAAATCTCCATCTTAAGCAAAAGGTAATTAGGAAACCATGAGCTAAAACCACCCAAAATGTTGTGCCCAAATCTCCAATCAAAATCCAACTCCCAAATCCCAAGGTGAGTCCATAGGCTAAAAATAGCATATTCTTTACACTCGTCATAAGCTCATCAAAATTCATTTACCAACTTGGGTATGCCATTTTGGCTCCATTATTTTTATTCAAAGATGCCATTCATGTGTTATAAGTTGGTCAACAATTGTAAATCTCCTTTATAGCTCTCTTATGCATTATAGATGCTTTTCACATTTTTGATGTGGGAGACCTAACTTTTGGAGGCCATAACCTTTAATTTGGGAAGCCGATCGTTTTTTTTTAAATTGAAGATCTTGAAGAGATTTAGGTTGCCATAACCCGCTTGCTTAGGTAAAGGCCCAATTCGACAATTTTGGGGCTAAAATTGATCTCTAGAGCCTTGAAAATTGCATTTGCATGTTTTATAGCCCCAAAATTGCATTTTCTTTGTTTTTAACATTAGGATGCGAGGTTGAGACACATTTCCTAACATTCTCCCATTTATCAAACACTTTGTAATTATTAAGGGAATACCAACACTATCAACTTTTTGCTAGGGCCTAAGAGGCTCATAGATTTATTGCACCACTTGAACTTCTTTGTGCTAACTGACTTTATGAATGCATCTACGACATTCTGCAAAGTGTCAATTTTGTCCAACATTACTGTCCCATCCTCTACCATGTCATGAACAAAATGGTACTAGACATCTATGTGATTTGTCCTTGCATGGAAAGGTTGAGTTCTTTGCCAGACACATGGCACTATAATTATCACAAACTTTGGTAGCTCCTTGAATCGGCCCCACATTTGAACATAATTTTTTAAGCAAGGTGACTGTAATGTCCCCTTCTCAAATGTGACCGTTGCAGTTGACTGTTGGCCTATTTTGGAGACCCGTAGGCTACTCGGATGGTAAAATTAGGGTTTCCTAATTTTTAGGTGGTTCTTGCTTGAAGTTTGGAAATTGGATTGCGGATTCTTTCTGGGTTTTCAGAGAGCTTCGCGGTGGTATGGTCAGTTTGGCATTCTGAGCAACTTCATGAATTTACTATTTTTAGTAAATTCTATTTTTAGCAGTGGACAGGTTGGGTTTAGTTCAGTTGGTCTTCTTCTTCAGTTGGTTCAGCTGGCACTTCAGTTTTTGGCCTTGGGTGCATTTTTCTTGGAGAGATAAGTATTTTTCATTATAATATTATAACACCCCTTTACCTAGTAGTACAACTTCATGTTGTTTTTAAAAAGGGGACTTAAAGGGTCAAGGCGTCATGGAGGTAAATTATGCTTTAAAAAGTCAAATATTGAGCTAAGTGAAATGGACACCTACTTAAGGTGATTGACTTTTATTTTAAAAAGTGAAATATTTCAGTAAGTGAAAAAAGACGCCATCTTTTGGAGGGAAATGTTGAATTTGAAATTAGGGTTTTGGGCGCCCTTCTTGAAGCTTCTAGATGGTTCTCCTCATGTCTTTATATTCAGGCCTCAGCTCTTCATTTGGGATCTTTTGTCTACTACACCGTTATGCTGTTGAATTGTCTTCAGGCACTCGCTTCGAGGAAAGCACACCTCCTAGCAATGGCTCATCTTCTTGCTTGAAAGATAGCAACTAGTTGAGAGATAGTATGTAATAGGTTTGATATGCATTTTAGTTGAGTGGTTTGCATTTTGGAGTTCTAGTTTGCATTTTCTGTCACATTTCTGATGTTGCTGAATGTCATTGAGGAATGTAAGTTCTGCTCATAGCTCATGAAATAAAAATGCTATCGTTCTGGGTATTGAATCTAACTATTTGTCAATGAAGGGCGACCTTTCTAGCTGATTTCCACATTTTATTAGTGTCTTTTATTTTACAAAGCAAAATCGCCCTTGCAGCTAGGCCATACCATTTAGGAAGCTTCTTGGGATTTGTGCAAAATAAATGAGAGTTGTTTAGTGAGGTTTTAAACATTCATTTTGGGCGCCTTCATCATTAGAGCAATCTGCAATTCGTTTCATGTCATTAGGATGTGATTTGAGCAAGTTATGAACATTTGAGTGGATATCATGTTGCAGATTTCATCATTTTATGTTGCAGGTCTGATATATGAGAATTAAGGAAGTTGTTCCTTTGGTTGAGATTAAGTATTGGAAGTCAAGCTTGATATTGTGAAGACATACTAATCAGTTGTAGCATTGAAGGACTCGAAAACTCCAGACTTAAGTGAACAATCTTTCATATTGTAAGCTGTTAGTAGTACTATCAGCCATTCCTCTCTTATATCTCATTTTATTAATTGTAATTCCCATTGAATAAGTGGAAGAGGCTGGCTTGCCGCCTATTTATTTTCAGTTCAGTAGTTTAGGGACCCTCTGACCACATGCTCGCCATTACTCGGCGCCATTCCTGGTTAGGGTTACATTTTGTCCATTATGCATTGATCCTCTGACCATATGCTCGTATGCACAGGCGCATTCTTGGTTAGAGTTCCCTTCAGTTGCATTTGCATTAGACCCTCTGACCAATGCTCACACCTTGCCCACATCGGGATCCTGGTGTACATTCTGGTTAGAGTTACTTTCCGCATCGTTTTGGTTTAGTGCTAACCTTAACGGGTGTGTGTTCATTGTAATCGCATTGTGAAAAAACAAAAAAAAATTGGTCCGGTTCTTTACAGTGACCTCCTTGTAGGCACGAGTAGGTGCCATGTACTTAGCCTTTGTAGTGGACAAAGCAATCATAGCTTGGTGCTTGTTTATCCAACTAATAGCACCAATAAATAAATTGAACACATTTATTGGTGGATCTTTTGCTATTGACATCTCCTGCTCAATTTAAATTAAAGAATCCACGAATATCCATTGATTGCTGGTCCATTGTAGTATCATCATGATAACAAATAGATTACTCAGAGGTACTCCACAAACATTTGAAGACATTTGAAGATTGTCTAAATTGCATCCCAATGATCTTGTCTAGCATTAGCCATGAACTGGTAAGGAATCACATTGCTGGGGCAATGTTTGTTCTTGTATAGACCATCACATACGTCAAACTTCTAGTAATCGTTGCATAAGGCACTTGAGTCATGTTCTCCATCTCACTAAGTGTAGATGGACATTGTTCTATAGATAACTTAGTCCCCACTGAAATAGAAATGTTCAATGTTCCGCAAATTGACATGTTTAACCTTTTCAACCCAGAGTTCACATACTTTGGCCTAACCAAAGCATTTTGTTTGCTTCCTCTTCTGATCTCCAACCCAAAATATTCATTACTTAGTTTATGATCTCAACCGAAGTGGTTCCCAATTAACAACAAACATGTGGCCATCAAATTTTAACTCCCATCATTCTAGATGGTGGGATCTGCCAATGCTTCTTTCTATATTATACCCAATATTTGTACAAGAACCGAGTTCTTAGGAGGAATGATGCAGACTAACAACATTCTTGTCATTCCCAAGGCATCTTAGGACACTTGTTTCAATCAACCAAATGTATAATAATTATAGTGTTAAGTCAATTAGCTTGGAATGAGAATGCAGAGTGGCTTAGGAGTAAACATTGGAGACTCTTGAGAGTGTAAGCAATTGTGGAGGTTTCAGTATCTCATGTCATATGAAGGTTGAATCTTAGCGTGTCTCTTCAAGGAGTGAGGGTTCAATGTTTGATTCTGTCTATTCCTTTTTATTGTTGATTATTAATTATAGTTACATGAAATTATAATTACTAAATTTTTAGCTACAAGATAATATGTATGCTAATTATTTATAATATTAACTTTATAACACATGAACATTTCTAGCATCATGAATAAAAACATTGTCCATTTTAATAACATAAACCTTCTTCAAATTAGGAATTCTTCCATGATGAAAGACAAACTCCAAAACCCAAATGGGTTGAATTTTCAAGAAAATACTTCAACTATATTCTCCTTTGATTGTTACATGAAAGCATAGTTTATTATTTTTGTTTTGATAATAAACTTGGTTTAGGATCTAGGAATTGACAAAAAGTCTACTAGGAAGTTGCCAGCCAATTCTAGAAGGACCCACAAAACCTTAAGTCAACTAGAGTTGAACCAGCCAGAGATACAAACCAACATACCTATATAGAGTAACTATTCTGTAAATACACTTAAGAAATCTACCATACCCTACCCATTAAAAAGGAACCAAACCATAACTCATACCACCCCCTAAAATTACCAACTGAAGAGTCTTGAGTGAATAATTAAAGAAAAACAGGGGCTGGGGAAAATTACATAGGCACCACACCACCTCGGTTAACTCCCTTACATTTTTCTTAGGGGCCAATCAAGCTCATAGGAGCTTCCTCACCATCACCAACCAAGTCCTCCCCATCACAACATTCGAAAAAGGAAGGAATAGCCTCCAATTGAAGTGTCACCTTCAATTTCTTTGCAATTTCTTCCACCTCTCTCTGCAAACAAATTTGACATTTTTTAACAGCATGAATTGGATCTAGTAGACTCCAAAAGTAGACCTCCACTTGATGAACGACATCTTCAATATCATTGTGAATTAAGAAAGAACTAGCAATCATAGATAATGAGGCACAAAAGAGAAAATGAGCAATGTCAAACATCGACCAACAATCCCACGTATACCTAGGATCAAGAAGCATTCTAGCCATAGTTGAGAAAATTCTAATACAAGGAGTTCCATCGATATCCTTTGCCAAATTCCAAATTCGAACCACCGAATGATGAAGATCAAGGTATTTTATCTCCTTATTAGCATAAGCCATAAAATATGCAACCTGTTCTTCCCCAGACACTTGACGCTTCCTCTGAACTAGTGGAGACTCCTCATTTCCCTTTCCCACACTTTTTATCCTCCCGCCAAAGCCGCAAATGAGGAAGCCATTACATCAATATTGCCAACACACCATGAAATGCTAGGCATAATGAATTTACAAGTTCCAAGGAAAACATTAATAAGTGGAGAGGGCATACAATTGACATGCATAACATAAAGATGCCACTTTCCAACATAATAATTAACCTAATGTTGCCTGTTGCTAGTACAACCCATTAACAAGCAATTACCTCCCTAGATCATTTTGAATAAGATTCAAAGCCTTAGTAGGGAAATTTCCACACCAACACTTACTTGAAAGACCTTCTTTGGTTCACATATTTACACCTCTATTTGTAGCCCATACTGCTATTGTATTGCGGTTTCTACTAATGTGGCAAAAATGATAGCCTCAAACCAATAGATCTCCTTTTTGGCCTCATCAAGAATTACCTAGAGTTTCCATTTTTGAATCTTCCTACCTTTCATGGCACCTATCACTAATTTAGAGTTTCCTTCTACCCATAACTTCTAGCTTTTCTCTTTTGCTATCATCAATACCCAAAGGAGCCATTCTCATTTCTAAAAAGTCTACCCACAACCTCCCTCCACCCACTCCCAAGCTTTACTAGGGTTGCCTTTAACAACACTGAAGTTAAGTTTCTTCCAATTTGGGTCAAGACATTGCTAGGCATTGATAGTGGTCTTTATAGCCGAGTTCCTCTAAGGACCATCCAACCATCTAAATCGAGACCAAGCCTTCGCGCATCCCTTCTCTCTAACTAGGATAGTCCATTACTTTTTCTTATAAGAATCTCCTATCTCCAAGATGGCATTTTCAACTTGAGTTCTGATCCTCTTAGGTGGTCTTTCCTTACCTAGGAAGGTTTTTCTGTTCTTTTTTGTAGGAGTTGAATGTGAACTCTCAACACCTAGGATCAACTACCAAACCAAAATATCTTCCACAAGAGAGAAATGTCAAGAATATCTTGTTATGATTAATCATGTGAGATTGATTAATTGAATATGTAAAATGTACATATGATTCGTTGCTAATAAAGGCAAGTTTGTGAGACAGGATTAGACAAGATCATGACACATGTCTTAATCCTGTACAATGAGACAAATACCTCAAAATTATTAAATGACTTAAGACACAAGTATTAAATGCCATGATAAGATAAGATCACATGACACTTAAGACTTCTAAAAAATTCTATAGGACCTAAGTGGACGTAACATGTAAATATGACCTATAAGTGAACTAGATAGTAAAACACCTATTTACACTAGCACCCCCCTCTCCCGCTCGCCCCCCCACCTAAGTGCAACTTAGGGAGTAGATTATTAAGCAAATGATGCAAAACATGAAAATGATTATGGGTCACGACAACTAGGCCATGTTAGGTACCCATGTACAAATGATCTCTCACAAACGGAGAAAACCCAATGAGACAAAACTCCTCTCCAAAAGAGAAAAAAAAAAACAATCAAATTCCCCTCCATAGGAAGGAAAAAAGAGAGACTATATAGGCCCCCTATAATGAGTTAACTTGTTGCAAAGAAACATTGGAAACACATTGGTGGAGTAACACTGGAATCTTAATCCAAGCAACAAAGGACAAGATGAGTTTGATACTTGAAACATTGGAGACTCTCGATTGTTGGAGCAACTCTAGAATCATGATAACGCAATAGAAATAAAGATTGATTGTCCTGATGCCAAGGAACACTGAAAACTCTCGATATGGAGCAACCCTAGAATTCGATTGAAGCAATAGGAGATAGAATCATGTTCTAGAATTGAAATGAAATGCAAGGATCAAAACAATGCCTTCCCAAGTGATAGGATGTCCAAGTGACTAACCAAAATGTGAATATGCACACATCTAAATAAAAGATACTTGGAGTTGAATCTGGAAAAAATGCATGGATGGCACGATAGAGCTCCTCAATACCTTTTCGACGTTGTAAGAATCATGAAAATCGGAGATCGTAGCGAAAAGTTATGAGCTCAGGAGCCAAAAATGAAGATTTGATTACAAACAACAAATACAGGTACCAAATAGTAGAATCTGGAAAAATAACCTTCACCACTACAACGTACACAAATCTAGCTTTTTGACGATATCTCGTTTTCGAAAATCCATTTTTGTGGCGAAAAGTTATGGCCATTTGAAAAAAATTGCCCAATTTGGGTATTAGGAGGCCAAACATGGGCCCTTGGGCGCCCATACAATCAATTGCTTGTAGTTGGGTTAAGATAAGAAAACTCGTTGCCTAGCGGTGGTGGCGCGCTAGGGCTGAGTGGAATGGGGGCGGCGGGCCATAGGCTGCGTTGCTTGAGGCTTTAAGCTCCTCGCTATGGTGGGATTGGGGGCTTTGGGCTCCCCATGACTCGGGGCTGCACCCAACAAACCAAACCATCAACAGGGAAATAAATTTAATTCATAGGTTTAAAAAATTTTAAAACAAATTTTTAATAATATAAAACTTGACAATCGTACCAATCGACGTGATTGACATGTACCAAGTCGATGCCAAATGGACACAAACAGTACACAAAACAAGAAATTTGTAGAGAATATTCCTGAATGATGCTGTGAATATTCTGTTGATTGACATGACCTGTAGGCGATGTCGTATGGTATGCTTGGGTACGTATTCGTACGACTGTACATAAGTAGCATTTGGATGAAAAAATTCCTTGATGCCCCCCAAACAAAATGTCCAATTTCAATGATTTGACAAGGGACCTTTAGGTTTTCAGTCCTTCCAAACACGATGGAAGAGTTAGTATTGGCCCAAATTACTCCAAAAATTTGGCTACCTTTAGGATTTGGTAACCTTCACCCAACTTGAAACCCTTGTAGATTTGGCCCAATATGTTGGATTTTGACAAAACAAAAGCCAATTTTGATTTTCTCTGTTGAAACCCTAAATTGCACTTAGCAAAATCTTCAAGCCAAGATATGTCCCTTAGATTTGGGAAGGAGTCTGCAACAGTGGAGCTTTGATACCATGTAGGAGTTGAATGTGAACTCCCAACACCTTAGGATCAACTGCAAAACCAAAATATTTTCCACAAGAGAGAAATGGCAAGAATATATTGCTATGATTAAGGATGCAAGATTGATTGATTGAATATGTAAAATGTACATATGATGCCTTGCTTATAAAGGAAAGATTGTGAGATAGGATTAGACAAGATCATGACATGTGTCTTAATCCTATAAATGAGACAACTATCTCAACATTATTAAATGACTTAGGACACAAGTATTAAATGCCACGATAAGATAAGATCACATGACACCTAAGACTTTTAGAAAGATTCTTTAGGATCTAAGTGGACTTAACATGTAAATAGGACCTATAAGTGAACTAGATAGGTAAAACACCTATTTACATCAACACTTTTCAACCAAATATTCCAAACCAACATAATCAAAAAGCAATCCCAAACAAGTTTCAGCCCTTTATAGTTAATTTAAGAAGCCAAATGTTTGAAGACTAGGAAGATTGGAGGGGATTTACCAAGATAGCCCCCACCTAATGAGGAACCATTTTCACAAGCACAGGGAAAAATCACAATGCAAAAAAGGATGGTCATTACTTTAATTACTCTCTTTGCACATCACACTTTGAGAAGGCCCCACCTTGCCAAAAGATTGAAGCCTATCCTAGGTCAAGGCCCTTCTCTTCCAAGCAATCTAGAAAAAGCACAATCCTTGAGCATGTATTTTTGAAACCAAAATTTGTCCTTAGGGTAAGAAGAAGGCATCAAATTAGACCTAGAAAAGTGATGAAAGGTAGCTTTAACAACCACCCTCCAATTACCATGTCCACACTAGATTAGAGAATCCTCACTATCACTAGAGGGAATGAGCCAATTAGCCTAAAGGATGTCACATGCTTCTTTCAATTCGACCAATAAACCCTAATGAGAATGCCAATACAATCCTTGAAGTGTGAGGTAAGAGGGCAAAAAATTTGAGAGTCAACCAACATAGAATCCTTCGACCAACAGTCATGCCCCAAAAATTTATTTTATTCCCCCTACCTAGTCTCCATCTAGCGATAGTGCCTACAATCTTGCAGCAGCTCCTAATAAAATTCTAAATACTAGAGCCTAATGGAAGATTATCAACTTTCAAAAACGAATTCTCCAGAGTCGACCTTAGATATTTTGACCAAAATCGTCTACTCCAAAGTTAATCTTTTTCCTCATATATTCTCCAAGCTAATTTGGTACCTAAGGATTTGTTCGTTTTCTTGCATTGCTTGAACCCAAGGTCACCCTTTTTCTTTGAAAGACAAATATCATCCCATTTAATCAAATTGAATTTATGAGTGGAGTTGCCCCCACACCAGAGGAAGCTACTCCAACAAGAGTTGTACACTTTTTTGACTTTGCAAGGAATTTGATACATTAACATCATATAAATAGGAATAGATGACAAGGAGGACTTGATCAATGTAATTCTTCTTGCAAAAGAGAGCCATTTCCCTTTCCAAGAACCCAACTTGCTTTGCACTTTGTTGATCACCACTTTCCACTCTAGCTTTGAAGTTCCTTTATCTACAAGATGCATACCCATATACCTATTTGGAAGATTTTCAACCTCATAATTCAAAATCTGCTGGACTTCAAGACTCTCCAAGCACCTGTCCTTGAGAAAGAAAATTTTGGATTTACTTGAATCAACTTTTTGACCAATGGCTTTTTCATACTATATTAGAATTTCTTCAAAAATTTGGCTTCTTTGGCGGTTACCTTGCCAAAGAGAAGCATATCATCCATAAATTGTAAATGGGTAACATTTCCTATTTGTTCGGATGCTTGAAATTGTTATAAATTCCCCCTAGCAACCTCATTCTTTAGAGCTTTATAGAAGTAGGAAGGGGGAAAGGGGGTCAACCTACCCAAGTCCTCTACAAGCAAGGAAAAAAACAGTAGAAGAACCATTAATAAGCAGTGAATATGTGATAGAGGAAATACAACAATAAATCTTGTTACACCAATCTTCACAAAAACCAAAAATTTTCATTTCTCTAATAAAAAAGTCCCAAGAAATCCTTTCATAAGCCTTGTTCATATCAAGTTTGATTATCATTCAATATTTTTTCTTCACCTTAATGGAGTGAATGGTTTTATGAGCTATAATAATCCCATCCAAAATTTGTCTCCCTTTCAAAAACATACTTTGCTCCTCCAAAATAAACCCTTCTAAACAAGTTTTTAGTCCTAAAGACATAGCTTTAGTTACAATTTTATAAATTGAATTACACAACACAAGCAGCGTGAACTCATCAAAATAATTTGATTCCTTATTTTTGGGAATAAGAGCTAAAAAGGTGGAGTTTCATAACTTCATGGATTTTCTAGATCTACACTCTTGAGTAGCCAGCCACACATCTTCACTAACCACATCCCAAAATTTTTGGAAGAATTCCTCGTGGAATCCATCAAGACCCAACACCTTTCTACCACTACCCAAAAGTAGCTAAATGGATTTCCTCCATAGAGAAAGGTTTCATTAAAGCCTTGTTTTGTGTAATGTCCCCTCTTGGGATATTCCTTAATTTAGACCTATAAAACAGTAATAAACACGAAAAATTGATATTAGCAATAACAAGTATCAACTTTATGGTTATATTTAGATTAATACAAAATATTATAATATTGCGAACAATACACCATAGCTAAAACATTATAATAGTTAGATCTATAGTTCATATCATCATTAACATTTGAATTCAAAATAGCTTAACATCACTAATGATTAGTCCAAGGCATATTTTGATAGCCAATCTTTATTAGGAATTCATTAGAAATATTTACAAACCGCAATCTCAAGGATGGTTGTCCTTGTATTGCGAGAGCATGGGTGGATCCTTGTCCATCCATCTCATGGTGGCGTACTTGAGAAGATCCTCAAGCCTGGGAGCACTCATACGCCTTTTGGCCCCACGAGCATTGCATCTCGGGAGTGGCGTACTTGAGAAGTCCTTCAAGCCCAAGAGCACTCATTTGCCTCTTGGCCCCACAAACATGGCAGGATCTTAGGTCCACACCATCCCTCAGTGCTCCTTGATCACCCAGGAGCACTCATTAGCCTCCCAACACACGAGTGTTGCATCTTGGGGGTGGTGTGCTTGATAAGATGCATGAAGACTGCCTCCCTCAACAAGCTCAAGAGCACTCATGCGCCTCCTGGCCCCACGAGCATTGCATCACAGGGGTGGTGTACTTGATGAAGGGAAAGTCGGTACTTCCCATCTTGTGAACCCGAAAGGTTGATTAGCCTCCCTATTTGTAAACACTTCTATAAGTTCAAATAGATTGCTAAAGGAATCTTATTATATCAATTGTTAATCAAAATCAAATATCATTTCATTATGCAATTGTATATATATATGGTTATTCCTAATTTATATTTAAAACTTACTTCCCAATACTATCCTTGCTAGAAACAATATTTTTTTTCAATAAATTTCTTATATTCCAATTTCTTATTTTTCCTTCTATTCCATCCACTTGATTGATGCCTTTCACAAATGATTCAACCTCCTTTATATAACCTTCATTTGGGGGGAAAGGGGGGGCGGAGGGTGAATAGTCACATCTTTTTTTTAACATCCTTGCCTTGGTAAGGGATACATTCCTTCATAACCAAGCGCTGCCTTAAACCCCCTTAATTATTAATTATTTATTTTATTGTGGGACCGTTGCATTTACTAAAGATCGCTGCCCTTTGTAGATTAGTGTCACCTAATTATTTCTTTGGCTAGTGGATACTATTAATCCAAA
Source organism: Sequoia sempervirens (assembly GCA_007258455.2). NCBI lineage: Eukaryota > Viridiplantae > Streptophyta > Pinopsida > Cupressales > Cupressaceae > Sequoia > Sequoia sempervirens. The sequence continues at coordinate 24,070 of VDFB02063050.1, forward strand.
ATAGGTTGCGATCATGGGTTGTGGTCTATGGCGGGGGCATGACATTTTGTGCATTGCTAACCACATTGGGGATATTCCTCAACTTCATCTCTTGAGCTTCCAAATCTTCCTAGGGATCTAAGAACAACAACTAATTGAAAAAGTTCACACCTTCACTTTTGATGGCTTCTATATCTTCTACTTTGTTCCTTTCTGGGATTAGAATGCTAACAATTCTATTATATTGCCTCCTAATATATTTTTTTTAGAGATATTGCCTCCTAATATTGGTAGACATATGAAAGAACTTCAATTTCTTGTCTCCTTCCTTGATTAAGTCACTTCACTCTAGATTTTCTATTGCCAAAAAATTTCCTCCATCCACAAAATTCTATAGTATTCCTTTGTTAAAGTCATTTCAATGGGTCTTAGCTTTGCCGATAATCCCAAAGAAGAGACACAAAACTCAATAGCCTCTAACTTAGATTCTAAATCAATCTTCTTTTCGAATAGGTTACCCACTCTTTCCCTATTCCAAATCTTCAATCTTTTCTTAACCTCAACCAATTTTTCTTATATAATCTAAATCTCTTACATCCTCTAATCTCCACTTTCCATCACTCTTTAATAACAACTAAGAATTTGGGGAGTTCATACTAGAAAGCCTGCATCTTAAAAGGTGAGCTAGAAGTTTTCTTGCTACTTGCTTGACTGACTCTATTGGCTAATGATTTGACCCAATGAAATGAATTACTTTAGAACAAAAGAGAACAAGGGAAGCCATCCATTTAGAACTAACCAAGAATCTATCCAATCTACTCAAAATATTCTCTCCACCCATATGCTTGTTATTCCAAGTGTACCAACCTTCTTTGTGGGGAATGTCAACCAATGAAAAATTCTTGCAAGCTCCCTAAAGGAAAGAGAACTAGTAGTCGAGGCACTACTACCACCTTTTATTTCGGATGCATTGGAGTTTCCACCTAGGATCCAATTTTCCTCCTTGATCAACTCCTTGAATGCTTTTATCTCCTCCCAAAACTTGACTCTATTTGCCTCTAGATTAGAGTCTTAAATGTCAAAAACTAAGAAAGAATCATCACTTAGGAGATCTTTGAGTTAAATCATAAAACTGTGATGTGATTGAGAGATGAGAGTGCCTGAAAAGATTTTGCGACTCTATAGAATAGCTAAATCACTTGTTGTGCCAAGAGCATCCACCATAACTCCTTCATTGCCTTTCCGGAAGTGGGGAAGGAAGTCTTGGAAAAAATTTCCATTTTTTTTTGGTTCTTGAATGAGAAGAATATTTGGAATCTCCACTTCAATTAGCTGTTTAAGTAAATGGTGCTTATTGAGCCATTGATACCCCTAAATATTCCAACTTATTACTTTCATTATTTCTTATTTGTAAGGAGATGATTGCCTCCAACTTTTACAAACTTTTTCATTGATGCTTGAGTTTTGTTTTCCAAATCCTCCAATGTCTTCAACTTGGCTTTCCTCACCTCTACCTTTCTTCCTTTAGCATTGTTACATCCGCATCAATTGAATTAATGTAAATATTCTTTCGCCCCATTCTTCTGCCTCTTTGAGTTGTGATACTTCATTCCACTACATTTTCCTTATCTTCTATTGAGTCCTTTATGGATTTTTCATCACTCCTATAACCTTTTGGATTTTCCTCTTGTAGCAGCTCCTTGTGTAGAGGGTTAGGAATTGCCAATTCCCTAGGTTCTAACTCCATCTTTGTAATAAAATTCTCAACATCTTTCAAGACTAGACTTCTCGTGGGGGAAGTCACAATAGACCAAGCCACATTTTCGTTTTGGGGAGGAGAATGGTGCATAGTTTTCAACTCCTTCAACCTTGGGCCAACTCTTGAGATCTTCTGAATAGAACAACTTTTGGCAAAATGCTCTATCTTCCCGCAAAGAAAACCCTTAATAGGGAGGCATTCATAATCTAATTCTCAAAACCACTCACCTAGAATTGAGGACAATTTTATTGCACGTCTTATTGGCTTGTTCAAATTCATTTTGACACAAATCTTGGCATAAGATGCCAATTGCTTACCAATAGCGGCATTAGAACTGCAAACATAAGAACCTAGGGCATCACCTGTCATTTTAAACCCCTCTTGTGATTCTAACTCTTGGGGAAGCTTATACAACCTAATCCAAAGTGTAGCTTCATAGATTAATTCATCATGAGGATTGAAGCCTGGCAACCATGCTTGAATATAAAGGCCATCATTCCTCATGAACTAGGGGCCTCCTTAACAATATTATCTCGCTCAAATTTAGAATGAAAAATGATTTGAAAAAACCCTAACAGTAAAAAGCTAACCTCTGGAATGGTGTAGAGCCATTTCTAGAAGACTCAATGTTTAAGCTAATCCATTGAAGGGAAGATACTAATGAACCTAGCTATGATTGTATTTTTCTTAAAAATCTCCACCTTTGAGTTTAGAAAGTTATCTGGAATGCTCAAACTTGGAACATCCCGATCCATCTTGATGTTAACATTGGACTGAAATTCGCTTGAAACTACCTTGGTTGTCATTGGTGCTTCCTCCTATACTAGCACCTCATTTTCCTTATTGAATAATCTTCCCAATTCTTGACTTCCATCCTTTGCTCTTACTGACAAATGTTGGGAAGAAGCACTACCACTCTTTGAGATACGAACATTACCAAGCATGAGGTGACACTAAGCAACATCATAATTTGCATCTTTTGAATTAGATTTTCACCATCCTCGCCAAAATTGCCTTTTTGGTTCATTTTAGTAGAACTCTTTATTTTACCTTCAATCAAAAGTATAGGTTAATAATAAATATTATATTATATAAAATTCCTTTTAACTCTAGTATAATTTTATAAAGTATTAAATATTTTACCTATTTGAAATCTAAAATCTATGTTATTATCAATTACATTGATTGGTAATTATTAAAACTCCATGGACTTGGAACTAGGGTCCTATAAGGCACAAACTTCATTCTTATATTCCTTAGGTTAATTGGGGATATGCATGCCACAACAAATTTTCAAATTGGAAAAGAGACAAAGATTATAAAATATTCCCTAAAATTGTTCTCTTGAATCGGTGTTGGGAAATGTATTCATGGTTCATATTATATTAATTTCCTTTTTTGACTATATAATAATATATTTTAGAGTATTTGATTAAACCATATCACCAATTAGAGCCTTTATAACTATACGTTAATATAAAAGCATTGGCAATTATAATGATGATGGCATTAAAGGAGAAAAGTTTTCCCACATTGAATAGTTTGAGGAATATTCCTTGTTGGACTTAAAAATAATAAATTTTTATTGTATTAATCTCCCTTTTTATATGCCACTAAATATAATTAGCCACATATTGTCATAATAACTATATTTATATAATTACTATCAAAATGATTTAACGCTGCATCTTAAAACAGAGGAAAGGGTGATGAGTCTATTTGGTACTATATGGTTGAAACACATGGGAAAAAAATGAAGCTCTCAATTCAAGCAAGAACCTTCTCAAAATTATTTGACATAACAAATCTCGCATGCTTAAATAGGAATGGAAAATACGATTTTTCAATGTTCCATGGGGATGCGTCCCCCTTGAAAATCCCTTCGTTTTTGGGACGGGAATGTCTTTGGGATGTGGGGACGTGAGGGAGATGCCCCCTCGTTGAACCACCACCTCAGCTTGGGCGCCCGAGATGCTACTAGGACAGCGGGGACATCGAGATGTCCCTAGAATGTTTGGGGGACTCCTAGCAGTCTCCTGTGACAAACATACCCAAAAAAACAAAACAAAAAAAAAAAAACTAATATTTTTTTTGGGAACCAACGCCCAAGGCTGAACCCTAATGGCCAATGGGCCCCACCAAAGCCTCCCAAACCCTATAAGACACCCTAAAATCTTCACTTTTACTCACAAATTCATTCCAACAACAAGGTTGAAGAGGAACAAAAGAGTTAGAGTGAAGGAGTGAAAGAGTGAGAGTGAAGTGTTTCAATTGCAAGAAAGTTGAGGAGCAGGAAGAAGAGGAAGAAGAGGGATTTTGCACCAAGTTGTAGGGATTTTCAAGCACAAAGTCGGATTCCATGACTGTTTTTTAATTCTTTTAATTAATTTCATATTCATATTTTAATTTGGTTCATAATTTCATAGACATGGCTGCAAGTGCATTAGCATATTAATTGTTCAATGTTCAATGTTCATTGTTCATATTGTCATCAAGATTCAACATTGAAATTTGAAATTATTATTTTTTTTTTAATTAAAAATAAAAATCATATTCATAGACATGGCTGAAAGCTATTATATTTTTTATTTTTTTAATTGAGTTTACTGTTTTACAAATTTGAAATTAGTAAATTAGTAAATTACTTTATTTATATGTTCAAATTTATAATTTTTTTATTTTGACATTTGTTAAATTAGGATGAAACTTTTGTGTATCCTTTGCTTCTGCACTTTGTGTGACCACAAGTAAGAAAAATATGAACAAAATCTCTGTGTCTTAATCCTTTGCAATTTGCATTATGTGACACAGCTGCAACATAGCTTGAATTTTAATTTTAAAATTATAGACCTATAAATTTTATATTGTTTTTTGCAGTGTCACAATGAGCTCTCATTGTATGAGTAAGGATGAGGTTGAGGTTCACTCTCACAGTGAAACTGAATTTGATTATGCACCCGAGGCTAATGAAAATGTAGAAGCAGAGAAGGGTGACCGTGAGACTCAAACCACAAGTTCCATGGCTAGTGCAACTACAAATATGAATTGCCCCTCCACAATATTGGTAGATTTTGCTAAGGATTACTTTGATCCTAAGTCTCCTTTGAAACAATTTGCAACAAAATTATAGAGCAAGCTTGAGACATCTGAGGGTACAAGGTTGTGGAAGTACTACTTTTGTGGCCTTGAATTTCAAGGCAGCATTACTAAAGTTAATGCCCACCTCTTTCATATCCAAGGAAAAGGTGTGGATATTATGTGAGTTTTTGGCGTCACCAAATAACTTGAAATTTAGGGTTGAGATATGTAGGCTATGGGGTGTTGGTGGTGAAGACAATACAGTTGCACCTATATTTGCTTCTTTGTATCATAGGCCAAGGGGTCATTAGAGCCAGCCACACGGTTCTACTTATAATTTGTAGAGGCAATTTACATGTATGCCATCTTCTATTCCAGGGGCCCATGTAGCAAAGGCTAGGGGGAAACACAAGTTGACAACTGATGCTCCTAATCCAATAGCTGAATTATTCAACGTGTAGATGATGCCATTGGAAAATTCTTCTTTGCCAATGGCATTCCATTCCATGTGACTCAATATCATTATAAGGCGGCGATGGCAATGGTAGCAAGGGGAGGACCATCATATGTGCCCCCAGGGGAGACAAAATTGAGGACCACAATTTTGGATAAGAACTATTCCTAGATAAATGTGTTAATTGATAAAAATGAAGCACTGTTGGGTGGCAAATGGATGCAATATTGTCATGGATGGGTGGATGGACATTAGGCATCATTCACTCGTCAATTTCATGGTTACATGTTTAGAAGGCCCATATCTTCCTAAGGTCTATTCATTGTTTAGGGCATTGCAAGGATGCCGATTTTCAGTTTCATATCCTCAAGGATGTTATTGAGGAGGTTGGGCCACAAAATGTGGTCCAAATAGTGACAAATGCAGCCCATGTGCGCAAAGATGTAGGTAAATTAATTGAGGCAGCTTATAGACATATTTGGTGGAATCCTTGTTGTGTGCATGCCATGAATAATGCACTCAAGAACATGAGAAATATTGATTGGATCAAATCAGTGGTCAATGATGCTAGAGATGTGTAGATATTTATCTGCAACCACCACACTTCACATGCACTCTTCAGGACCTTATCTAAGAAGAAATTCTTGAAACCTGTTGAGACTAGATATGCATCCTAGTTCATTCTCTTGGAGAGAACACTTGAGTTGCAAGAGACGTTGCAACTAATGGTTATGACAACAAAATAAAATTGGTGGCCTGAGTCCAAGACAGAGCAGGGGAAGAGGGTGAAGGATGTAGTGAAAAGAGTGATGTTTTTTGGGGTGATGCAAAATACATAGTCTCCATCATTACTTCAATTTTCTAGGTCATTAGATATGGGGATGCCAATGCACCTAGCCTTGGAGAGGTGTACAAGTGCATTGATTCTCTGCTAGGCCAAATGAAGGCTATCGTGCAAGAGGACCCCACATTAACATTCTACAATAAGCACATTCAACTAATCATTCATCAGAGATGGGGGAAGCTCAACACTCCCTTGCACATGGTTGCCTATGCATTGAACCCCAAGTGGTACATGTAAAGGCTTGGTAAACCCATACAGGATGTTGAGGTGAAGGAAGGGTTCAGGAAGGCTACCCAAAAGATGTATGATCCTAAATAGGCTAGCATCATTCATACTGAGTGGACAAAATTTTCCAATCTTAGGGGTTATTTTGAGGAGGCCAAGATGGATAGGGGAACTATGGCATAGGAGGACCCAATTTTGTGGTTGACTATGCATGGACCCAATTGTATGACTACACCTCTAGCCATTTGTTTGCTATCTCATGTTTCTAGTTTTGTTGCTGAGAGGAACTGGTCTACTTATACCTTCATCCACTCCCTTAAGAGGAACATACTTACCTCTAGGAGAGCAGAGAAGCTTGTGGCTGTACATAGTGCCTTGCGTCTCATTGACCGCAAGACACTTTTGTACAAGAAGAGTCTAGTAGCGTGATGGGATGTAGAGACAGAGGAGCCAACATAGATTGATGAGGATGTTACATAGACAAGGCTAGTTGGTATTAGTGTGGAGGATTTTGACCATGTGGAGTTTGAGTCCAACAATTCTAGTGATGAGGAGTTTGGGGATGATTAGAGGCCTCACTTCACTCTATTTTGTTATTTTGAACATTTTGATTTGTTATCATCATTGTACTCAATGTATTCATCATTATGCAGTCTTCAATATAATATAAATTTTGAATTCGACATTTTCATTGTTCAATGTTAATTTGTTAATGTTCACTTCAAATTTTAGTAGTTTCTAAGTTTCAACTTTTACTAGTTTGTCAAAAGTTTCATTTGTAATTCTTATACATATTTTTATAACTATTTTTTCAAGTACTATATGTATTTCAGCACTGCACCGCCACTGCTGCCCCGCCATCATTCACCCACCATCCCCAAACTTAGGCCCTTAGTCCCCCTGTTCTTGAAACCTGTCCCCACATCTCTACATCCCCCGGTTAGGAAACTCCGTGGAACTATGTGATTTTTCAAATGGGTGGAAAATCTCATTCTTTGCTATTCACTTGATAAAAAAATGCTAGATTGGATATGTTAGTTTTAGGATCAGAATTGACATAAGCAGAAAACTCAACATAGTTAACAATGAACACAACAACATTACCTTGGGAAAACCCTCCTCAAGGGAGAAAAACCCAACAAAATATATATCTCTTATATATCAAATAAAAGTGAAGAAATCTGCTTTACAATTAGACCCTTCTCAAGGGTGAATTGATACAATGGATTAATAGCACCTATCCTTTGATGCAAAGATAAATATGTTTCTTCTTGAAGTCGATCTGCTGCTACAAGATGGTCTGCTGCTCCTTCTTGAAAGAATGTGAAAATGAGAATGACTTGATGATTTGATTGAATGAACTCCACCTTGTATATATACAAAACAAGGTGACTCTTCACTTAGGTCGGCCTCCTTTTAAGAAATAATATAATTTGTGATTAAGGTTGACTTGCCTTATTAATTAATTATTATTTAAATTTCGAGAGAAATATATCTCTCGCCGCTATAACATCAACACTTCCTCTTAGCTAGGAAGGTATCTTTCTAGATATCCACGTCATGGAGTCTCTCAACATGACGCCCACAATGGCTACACCCATTTGTGGAAAGCTCAAAGGTTCATCACTGAGTCTCTCAATGTGATGTTGTCATGGAGTCTCTCAACATGACGTCCACCATGGCTACTCCCATGTGTGGAAAGAAACACACGTACAAGTGCCCATCATGGAGTCTCTAAACGTGATGTCGTCATGGAGTCTCTCAACATGACGTCCACCATGGCTACTTCCATGTGTGGAAAAACACAAGTACAAAGGGTTCATCACGGAGTCTCTCAACGTGATGTCATCATGGAGCCTATCAACATGACGTCTCATCTCAGTCTCAGAGATGAACAAGGGCTTGCACCTCATATTTCTCTGTCTCAGAGAAATATACACTACAAGGGCTTTCACCTCATATTTCTCCGTCTCAGAGAAATATACACTACAAGGGCTTTCACCTCATATTTCTCTGTCATAGAGAAATATACACTACAAGGGGTTTCAACTCATACTTCTTTGTCACAGAGAAATATACACTACAAGGGCTTTCACCTCATACTTCTCCATCATAGAGAAATGTACACTACAAGGGCTTTCACCTCATACTTCTCCATCACAGAGAAATATACATTGCAACAGATCTTCATGATGATGTGACTCCCTCTGAAGCTCCAAGTTCTTGCATCAACCTCTTGACCTCCTCGTCCAAGGTTGCCTCTGTTGGTTTGTCAGACTCCCTTTGAATGTTAATTCCTCCTCTTCAAAGAAACTGATCGCAATGACAATCAAAATAGGTTCTTCCTCTTCTAGAGATGTCTCCAGTTATGTGCCACCAACTCAGTCCCATGGTAGCAAGTTGTGTCTCCATTCTTCAGCGTGCGTGACTTTCTCACAGGATGCATCAAGCTCTTCCTCCCTTAAATGCAATCTCTCATCATCCTTTTGCTCCTCGATTTGTCCTGGAAGCATTTTTATAGAGATTACTAATAGTTCATATAATCAAACTATCCCGAAGAGAAATACCAATGCTAGAAGCATACATGATTCACTATTCCAATGCATGAATTAATAACTACATAAAAGATTATGAACATTATTCAAGGGTATGAAATACTTATTTCTTTATTGTCTAATTTTCCTCACAATCCACCAATTGTTCTTTCCTGATGTTTGCACCTAAAGATTTAGATCTGCTGCGATGGAATGATTCAAAACTGTCTGCAACTTCAGAAAAATGTCTTCAAAGAAATAGCCTCAAGCTTCTTCCATATTAAATTCATCACGTTCTTCTGCAACGGCTGCAATATTCTCTAATAACACCTGATTTGCCAATACCAATCATCTGGGTTTACCATCCTTTTCACCATTTGGCCCAATATCAAACTCATGCCCTTTCTCACTGGTCCTATATTTTATTTTGTAGCCTTTGACCAAGCATTCTGAGCGGCCTCCCCAGTAAAGAATTTGATAGTGGCTATTCCTTATTTCCACGATTTTTAAAGTCACACTCCCCTTAAGGAAATTGCAACTATTTCCTTGATAAAGCAACAAGCTTAAGATGGTTTTAAAATAATAAAGCTTCAATTCTGAGTAGATACTTTATATTTCTCATTCACTGCCAGCTCAGTGACAACTGACTAAATATTCATGAATTTGGTGCTTTCAGAAATTCAATTTAACTCCTCTCACTAACTTCAGATATTTAAATATGTTAGCCATAGGCAACATATGAATGAGTCGATTCTTTGATTAATTCAATGCAATATTCCTGATCGGCAATTACATCGAATTTCCTTTGTCCAAGAGGAATGAGAACTTACCTTGTTATCCGACCTTCACCAAATTAAATGTTATATAATCACCACACGTCACCTGATTTGAATTCTCATTCTCCAAGTATGCGACTCATGAAAGAGTTGAGGCGACAATGTATCTTAAAAATCATATGAGCTTTCCAATATATATTTATAATCCAGCGATGATACCAATAATAGACTTTATCACACTATATGAAAGGTGACACCAATAAACTTAATATATAATTCACTCCCTTCAGATGCAATTAATGTACTCACCTTCTAATATTGCAAGATTACTTGGAAAGTAAATTGGTGCCAAGATTGTTCTTATTTAGGAGTAACCGTCGCTCCATATGCAATTCGCAGAATTGAAGGAAACACCTGTAATCTCCAATTAAATACACCTTTAATCTCCTGTGTTTCTACCAAAAAAAAAACCCGCTCTATATAGACTCTCACACATGCTAGTAGAGTATTTTGAATTCAAAGTCCAGATTCCTCGACTCCTGAATTTGGTGTGGCATGAAAATATTAGCTGCTCCCGATATGACTATTTATACAAATCGACTTCTGGTGTTGCCTTTGATGATAGCGTGTCTCCTTTATCACACCTAACACTGTTCCTGTCGATACTCACTTGTAGTATTAACTTGTCTTTGTTATGGCTATCCTTAGTTTGCTGACTGTCTTAGACCCGCTCTAATACCATGTTAGTTTTAGGATCAGAATTGACATAAGCAGAAAACTCAACACAGTTAACAATGAACACAACAAAATTACCCTAGGAAAACCCTCCTCGAGGGAGAAAAACCCAACAAAATATATATCTCTTATATGTTAGATAAAAGTGCAGAAATTTGCTTTACAATCAGACCCTTCTCAAGGGTGAATTGATACAATGAATTAATAGCACCTATCCTTTGATGCAAAGATAAATATGTTTCTTCTTGAAGTCGATCTGCTGCTACAAGATGGTCTGCTGCTCCTTCTTGAAAGAATGTGAAATTGAGAATGACTTGATGATTTGATTGAATGGACTCCACCTTGTATATATACAAAACAAGGTGATTCTTCACTTGGGTCGGGCTCCTTTTAAGAAATAATATAATTTGTGATTAAGGCCGACTTGCCTTATTAATTAATTATTATTTAAATTTCGAGAGAAAGATATCTCCTGCCGCTATAACATCAACAGGATACACTCTTAGGTTAGTATATAGTTACTTTGAGATTTTTGGCATGGAAAGAAAATGCTCATCTCAACCAAGTCATTCCTATATGATATGGGATGAATTCATTATAGTTTAAGAATTCGGTAGAGCCAAATTTGACATGGTCTTGGCAGCTAGGCAAAAGTTTACAAAAACTTGGCAAAAAGTCCAAACATAAAAAACACATATTTACAAAATAATGGTTTTAAAACATGCATAAAACAGAATTTAAAGAATTGATAAGTAGTTTTTCATTCATTGATAGAATGATAAATCAAAAAAGAAGTTCAATACACTATTACACATCATTGATCATAGATATTTACTTGTGGTATGCTTAACCTCAATAATTTCATTTATTAGCTCTCGTTAATTCATTAGGTTGACATAATTAGAATGAAAGGGTGTCTCTATTTAATTATGTCTATAAATAAGGAAGTGAAAGGCTCTTCCAAACCGTCATAGATTATAAAAGATTAAATTCATATTCTCCAATTTTGATGTTTGGAGGTCACCCCTTCGAAGTGGTTTGATATTTTATTTATGTTTGCCTTTATTTTGAAGAAATATCCTAACATGTATTAGAGTGGTAATTTGGGCAAAAACAATTTACACCATAGTTTGAGGACTCTCCGAGTATTTTGCAAAACTCTCCAAACTCTTGAGTCTCTGAGTTGGCCGAGCTGAGTCTACCAGACTCTTGAGCCGAGTCTGGTTGAGCTTGGAGAGTACTCAGCCGAGTCTTGCTCCAAGACTCCTGAGTCTCAGGCTTGAACTCTTCTAGAACCTGAACATAACAAACATAGTGGCTGAAATTTCAAATTTTGAGAGTTTGAGGATCATATGACGTGTAATATTTGAATTATGACAAATTGATGGTCAAATTAGACTTTCATGTTCTCTAAATGCATTTATTTCTTTTTTTTGTGTAATTATGAGTTTTTTTTTTGTCGAGTCTATGCCGAGTTTTTTGTTGAGTCCATGTTGAGTCCTGAGTCCGAGTCAAAATTTTGGGCTGTTGAGTCAAGTTTGAGTCCGAGCCCTAAAACTATGGTTTACACTATAACTTACAAACACATTTGATCATGGTTTTTTCAAGGTTTTGAGTAATATATCCAAGGAAGCTACAATGCAGTTTTTGTTTGCTGTGATTGTTTTTGACTGAATTATTGTGATTTTATGAATTTATATTAAATTGCTTTATAGGCTGCCATTTTCAGACATTTTACATTTTTGGAAAGCTTGTGAAAAACTAAGTAGGATTAGTTCTAATCATAGATTACATACTTTGCGAGTAATCTCCAAGTAGCTGAGTAATCACACATTTTCTGCCATGGCGAGTACTCTTGAGTCTTGACTTTTACTCTCCACTTGCCTGAACATATTCACTCATTGATTATTTGCAGAGTACTCACGAAAAAACCTCTGAGTACTCGTGAAAAAACATATTCACTCGCTGATTATTCTCTTTCAAGTTCCATGATACACATTATTAGTTATCATAATGAACAATTTAAGTTTGTATATAGTTAACTTATAATGTTATACACAGATTTTAATGGCATTACCGTGTTAAGTTATTGTTATACTGTTAACTTACTGTTATGGCATTACCGTATCAGTTATCATATAGTTAACTATTTTTTAAGTTGCTGAGTATTTGTCGAGTCAAAAATTTTGGGCTTGCCAAGTACTCTGCGAGTCTGAGTATGTAAACTATGGTTCTAATTATAGGAAAAATATATTTTGTAATTTTGTGGTCAAAATTTGGTCAAAGGAGGAACATTAGATTTAATTATAGCTTATGTTTTTAACTTTTATAGTTACGAATCACATCTGATACTTACCTTCCCTACCTAATAAAAAATCTAGAGTTTGGAAAACAAACACATTAAAAGCCATGCCATCTTTTGGATTAAAGAACTTTTCTACAAATATCGAGAATAATGACTCTTGTCCACCACATAAAGTTGAGGGAAAAAATCCATTAGGATATGAAACAATGGCAAATTTTATCAAGGATAGTTTGTTTGATCCATTTGCAACATTTTTAAATGAGGGTTTGAATTAAATCCCTAGAAGCTCCCTTTTGCCATCATCAATTTCATCATCTTCTAGTAGCTTCCTTTTTCCATCCATCATCCTAAATTGTTGTTCCTTGGATAAATTGAGACTCTTTAGTTTCATTAGAGCAATTGGATTCAATGAATGCCTTTAGGTGGGTGAAAACAATTAGGTACCTCATTGTTGGTGCTCATACATGTGGCTTCAAAATCCTTGAAGACTTGCGTCAACACCCAAGGCCAAGGATTTCGAACATAGGTGATGGGTAGGACTTATAATCACACTGTAGCATGAGTGGACCAATTATTGTGAGTGGGCAAGCTCACCTTCAGCTTTGGGCTCAACTAAACCCAAGAAGGTATTTCCTAGAGGTATCCTTGACATCTATCAACTATGACGAACAAGACTAAACCAATTGTAGCTATGCCCAATGCATGCTTAACCTCAAGATTTCTCACTATGGCAAAGATTAACTAGTTGATTGTAAAACAACTTGTTAGGCTAACAATTATAACCTTACTTATACACCTAAAGTTAATAGTGGTATAATATCCCTACTTGCGACTCCACTTAACATTTCATACACAAGTGCAAGGTGTAGGCATGCATAACATGATTCTTTAACTATCTAAGCAGTTTGCTGTCACTAAAGATGTTCCTTGAGTTATAACATTGTATCATGAGAGCACATACAAATCTAATCTACTCCTAAACTAACAAGGACAAGAAATGATTAATTTGAGAAGTTTTTGGACCTTCATCAATTAGATTTATGCTTGTTCCATTGGGCAACTAGGTCATGACCTTCAAGGAAGAAGAGGATAATGCAATTAGATGTGCACTTGCATACGGATTAGAGATAAAACTTCATGCAAATGGACATACTTATTAATCTAATCTCAATGCTACAATAACTCATGGAACAAAGGAAAGACCATCACAAAATAGTTTGCAATGAATTAGAAGTTCTCACACATTCATGTTACCTTTGGTACATTCATACCAGCAAATGTGGCAAGAGAGGATCCACAACTAGGTTTGAGCCTCCACCCCCCCACTCCCCCCCCACCTTTGTAATAATTACAGATTGCCATGGAGACATCCATTTCCATGCACTGTGTTCATCTTTGAATAACTTTCCTGAGTTACAATGTGTATCCCATCCGCCTACACACTAGGCTTGTGTCACTTGATGCCCTATAACAACTTGAGACACTTATGTGGCTAGATAATTGGCTCAATGACATCCCTGTAATACATCTAACACATGCATGTATAGCACTCAACACTATCCCCAACAATCATGAGAGAACAAGGAGGGAAATTCAAATGTGCATCCCATTAATAACAAGATGACCACTTGACTTCCATAATTGTGAGTGGGAAAGCACATCTAATGGTGCAACCAGAAGCCAATGACTGATCCAATCCAACAATAAATGCAACATTGGATTGAGGAAGAGAAGTCTAAATAAAGAAACCTCGCGAAGACTAGGCACATGGCTCAAGGTGAACATCTGATTATGGTTTATCATAGTAGATTTTCACAATGGTGCAAGGAGCAATGTCAGAGGTTGAGATGACATCCAACCATCCATGAACCACCAATAAATTTTCATATTTTAAATTCAGTTGAGAAGTGTAGGATGAGATAGGGTAGATGGGAATGAACAATGTTGGTGGGGTAGGCAAACATTTGAACTTTATTTGGCTACCCACCAAACATGTGGAATTAGGGCGGATTGGATGGCCCACAAGTAGTTGGGGAGGGCACACATGGACACAAATTAAACAATGTAAGGGATTGAATTAGATGAAGACCTGAGGCAACATGGGAACCACCACAAATACACCATCATGGGAACATGCTGCAAAGGCACATTTAAGCAATATAATACTTGCAGCTAGAGCACAAGGAACCAAGCACCAAACCAACCAACATACCTCCATAAGAACATTCTTATCTGAAAGATGACCACTGTGAGGAATGGACAAATTGCAAGAGTCACAATAAGCACAATACTTCCACCATGAGAGGGACACATCACCATGCCACTAGAATACATCATAGACCACCAAGATATTCATGAGAAACATATGTGTACAAGGGAAAGCCACTGTATTAACAAAGGAGAATTGGACGTGCACGACTCCAACTCTGCTACAAAAGATTAGCAAGATCATATGAAGGTAGCTGCAACATAAAATTACACTTGTAAGATCACGTACAACATAGCATCCTAAAAGAAACTGCCACTCATGAGAAGATCCATCTGAAGGAGAATGACAAATGGTAATCAATTGAATTATAATCCCTTTGTGATGAAAACAAATAGGATAGGAGCACATGTAGTACCAATAGCAAGCAAGAGCAGGTGATGTGGAATCACAAGGAGGCACAAGGGGATGCCACAAGATGAAGCAAGGCACTACAAGCCATAGGGAAGCAAGAAGGGATAACAAAATAGTTGAAAGGAAAACATTGCAAGTGAAAGATAATGCATTTATACAAGTTGCAGTAGGGAAAGCGCACAAATGACGACCTGTAGAAGACACTTGGGCAAACAAGAAAGCATCACATCAATAGAAGCACCAAGTTGAGCATGAAATTTGGATGGAGGCCAACACTTATTATCAATCATATTGTTGTCTCCTATCGCTAGGGTAGGAGTAAACATGAATCTTTGGCAACGTTTCTTTTTCTTTGTCCATCTTTCTTTTTTTTGATATCTTGAAGAAAAAGATCCATTTTTTCATTGACATCTATTGAATCTATTGAGGACGTTTCAAACCTCAAGAGGAAATCCACTAAACATTTTCTTTGAAGGTGTTGTAGAAAACTATCATAATACCTTCTCAAGAACTTCTAATTTGATGGGTTCCTTCAAAGCTGAATTATATTCAAGAATAAGAAAATCTTGTTCTATATTTAATTGTGATGCTTTTTTGATGTCTGGAACAAAAATACAAACCACTGATATTCAAGTCTTTAACTCTTCAATTGATATCAACTTATTTTTTTCATCAAGAGTGCTTATAGAAGCTATTGAATTTGAAACTTAAAACCCTTGAGGGAAAAATACCTTGCTTTTCTTTGATTATATCTAATGTGGGTTCATCAAACAATCTGTTGAATGACAAAAAGGAATCAATTGAGTTTACAAATATGGTCCTGAGATGTTTGTGTGACATCATCCTCTTGAGAGAATATATGCAATATTTGTATAACATCGGGGTCCACTTCCATTAGTAATCCTTCTTCAGATTCAAAGAACTTAAGCAAAGTGGGCAAGGTTTTTGCTTCTAGTAGATACTTTTGTTCTATCTGCAATTCGTGATTCACATTATTTCTTACCTCATCAGGTTCATATTGGGTATATCCCATCACAGAGTTACCATTGGATTCGTCTAAAAGATATTTAGGATCATTTGAAAATCCTTGATTTTTATTTGAAGCTATTAATATGTGTGTGAATGCATCTTGAGACAATTTCTTTCATCATGTTGATCAGTTTCATGAAACATGTAGTATGCACATGTTGGAAGGGTAGTTTTTGGTAACTGCCTTGTTGGTGAAGTAGGCACATGAAAACTATCACTAACATAACTGGTAAAAGAATCTTTTGTACTTGGAGGAGATGGATATTGTTAAAGTGGTGAGACATTCAAAGGAACTAGAGGTCTGATTGAATCTTTTTGCATCTTTCTTGAAGTGATCATATGATCCTCCAACACAATTGCATATTCTTGAGCATCTTGCTATGTTGTAGCATTTTCTTGCTTGAGAAAAAACACAACTTTTGAAGATAGAGCATTGATGAAGTAGCTTAGAAGAATCTTAGAAGATGGATTTAGATTGTCAACAGCTTTGGTAACCAGATGATTGAATCTTGCAATGACTTCCCCCCCATCAGTTCACTTTTATCTTTGTTGGCATTTGAGAGTTGTGCGTTGTGCAAAACAAGATATGATTGTCTTCTGCATGTTTGTACCTTGCAAGAAAGTTATTGCTCATTGATTCCCAACTCATGGTAGAATTGGCAAAAAGATGGTGAAACCAATCAATTGCTTTGTCTTGTAAGGTTCCCACAAACAAGTGAATTGCAACATCTTCATGTGCAATAATCACAATTCCACATGCGCTAGTGAAGGCTAAAATATGCATGTCAGGATGGTACTTGTTGTCACTATAGAACTTGGGAAAATTCTTCCTTGATCCATCAAGGAGCTCATGATTTTTTGGCGATGCCAATGGACCAATCTAATTTTCTCATGACAATAGTGGAGGTGAATGATTTTTGTTCATGTAGTTACCCTCCTAATTAGCCATAGTTTGTAGTAATTCTTTTGAAATTGCGAAAATATCTTTATACTCTAGACCTCCATGTCAACACAAATGAATCGATAGGTAAGATGATGTTTTTATACTGTTTCCCCAACAAAGTCACCAAAAATTGTTAGCATTTTAATTTGTACCTTTCATGCAACATGTTGGCGTAACAACTAACACCTCTGGAGTAAAAGTTGTTATGAACAGCCTATGTACACTACGCAATGAGTGCTCTTCAAATTAGGAGGGGAAGCTCCCTCGTTGTGCTTTGACAAAAATACTTGCAAAGGGAAATAAGCTAAACTATGTCCTGTCTTTTTGTTTCAGCTGTAGAGGCACAAGGCTTTCTTGAAAGAACTTATACGTTGCAGCTGAGTTTTTCTGGTTTTGCAGATCTACTAACTGAAGAGCACAAAGATATACTGAGAGGGGGGGGTGAATTAGTATATCAACAAACTTTTACCCTTTACAATCTTTATCAACTTCAAACTTAAACACAACTCAACTATGCAAGAATATCACAATATGAACAAGTTGACACCAACAATTGTACTTTATAAATTATATAAGCTTTTACAATGAATGTAGGCACCAACCTACTTGAATCACCAAATATGTATTTTAGTAGACACCAACCTACAAAGAGCACCAGCCCTTAGTCTTGATTTAGTAGGCACCAACCTACAAGGAGTTTCAACCCCTAATGCTGATTTAGTAGGCACCAACCTACAAGGAGCACCAACCCCTACTTGCCAAGCACCAACCTAGCAAAGATAATAATTTGAATGAATAGTGTTCCACCTTTAATGTTGCTTCTCCAACGAATGATGGACAATTGTAAGAACCCTGGTGGTTCTCAGCCCGGAAACCCTACTGATTTGTTTTGGTTTTTGCAAGTTTGTGATTTTTTTGTGTTTTTGAGGTTTTTCAGACAAATATTAAAAGCTGCGATTTCTCTAATAAATGCTAAAAAAATTCATAAAAAATCATATATGCATGGGAATGCGTAGGAAATGCTCAGAATAGAGAGGCGTTCCTTTTATTTCAATTTTCCAGAGCTAACAATAATAAAATCTGAACATAACAATGAAATACATCAATTTTATTTGTGGAACCTGATGGCGGCTGCAGCAAATGGAAGATGGTACGGCCAGAATAAATAAAGAATCTCCAAGCTCGAAAATCAATGCAAAATCCTCAGTAGACCAAGGCGCCCAAAGTCCAATCACCAGAAACTAATGAATGAAGGCATTTCTTCAGAGGAAAGGAAAGTACGGCCTGAAGGGTACAATCTGTACGGCCAGAACAGCAGCACAATAAATATGGTACGGCTCCTTGGAAAGTGTGCCAGAACTCAGTAAAAATGCCTCTGTAAAGTCGCCTCAATAGGTGGATGGGAATCCTCTGATAATCTCTGAATAAATCAATCAATGAATCCAATCTGTGATCTCTGTGTGAAATCACCAAGTGCAAGCTTAAACTGGTATTTCACAGTCTCAGTCTGCCTGATTCCTGAAGAGTTTTCGTTCTCCAGAAACGTCTGTCTGCCAGAAACCCTAGGGTTTGCAAACTCCAATGCTCAGAGCAAAAAGACAAAGTCGAATAATAATCTCATAATGGTTCGATTTTGCCTTGAAAGAATATATATTCTCCTTTGAGAAATTCGACCCAATCTCCTTTTAAAATAATCATTTAATAATATGATTTAATTCGCCCTTTTACTTTAGGAGAAATCATTAATAATTAATTGGCGTCTTATTAAGTGAATAATAATTATTCACTTTATCAAATATTAATTCATTATTATAAAGTATAAAAAAAAATACTTTATAATAGGCCAAATTAATTAAATATTTAAATATTTCAATAAAGTGACTTTAATATAAAGTCAAAATATTAAATATTTAATAAATCATTAAATACTCCTTATTTCTCCGTCTGATCATCAAACTGCTGAACTGGGTCGACTCTGAGCTGAATAGTTGAACCAGGTGCTC
>VDFB02063051.1:0-23482 GCA_007258455.2 Sequoia sempervirens
TGGTTTGGTCGAACTTGTAGGTTCATTCGAACCCCTAAAACCAACTTGTAGGTTCATTCGAACCCCTAAAACCATTTTTTTTTCCATGGGGTCATTTTTTCTCAGTTTTCCTTCCTCCATCAAATTGTAAACCACTATTGTGGCTTCACCCTTATGTCATTCCTAATTGATGAAATTTTACCCTTGACATTTCTCATTTCATCATTAGGGTTAATATCCTCATGTCCAGTTCAACCTTATATGAAGATTTTCTTGATGTGGTAGCATTCTTTTTGTCTCTTGTTGTAGGATTCATCATGATGGTAGAAAATAATTTTACAATAAATTACACAAATAAATTCAAAGTATTTCAAAAAATTTATTGTTACTTACCAATGCTTAGGTTGCACTCTCCCAAATAAATGATGATTTGTAACCTTAAGAGTGAATTTGTTAGAAATCCTAATTTTACAAGAAATCATTTATTGATACTTCAAATTATCTATAATTTGTATTGTAGGTTCCTCTATTACTTCTTCAAAAACCAACTAAATATCAAGAACAAATAATGCAAGATTTTGGAGACATGCACTTTCCAAATAAATTAGTCAAAAACCTAAGTAACAAATCACTCAATTATTCCCTAATTCCTCTAAACTCTGGATTGTAGCTTCTTGAATGTGTTATTCAAAAACCCTTTAAAAATTATAAAAAAAATTCACGAAATTTTGAGAGATATACTCTTCCCAAAATGACCTCTAATATTAAGAAAATGCCTTGCCTCTATGATGCCAAAATCATGCTCAAATACCACTTGTAACAAAATAACCTGCACAATAGAAGAATATGATAGAAAATACACTACAAATAATTGAGAATAATTGAGAATAACAGGCCACGTCAAGGGGAAAACCTCCAAATATCTCCAATGAGAATAAAATTCATAATATGATGATGAAATAAGACTCACTACTTCCTATATATACCTTATTTATGCATAAGATATTACCTAGGTTGACTTTGATAACACTATATAAGTCCTGAGATGACCTAATTAACTAAATAATAATATAATAATGATAATATGACCTAGGTAAGAGTTAAGATAGCCACAAGTGAACTATTCATAACCTGATGTAATCTAATACTAAGGGTGTAGCACAAATATTGTGAATGGTTTTTCTTTTGATAGATTGTTTAAAACATTTTGAAACTTGAAATGAAATAATGAGAAATATTCAATAACATAATTAACAACTAATTGATATAGCTAGGAAAAATTTAAAAACTTAAATAAAATAATAAGTTTGATAAATCAATGATGATTTTTTCTCTTAGAGTTTAAAAATAAACAATTTAACATTTAATTTTTAATGTCATTCATAAAAGAAACTTGACCAAGAAAATACTAAGATTGATAAATTAATGATTATTTTTTCTCTAATTTGAAAATAATCAATTTAATGATTAATTTTGAATGTCATTCACAAAACAAACACGACACTTTCTTTCATGGGAAAAAACATATGAAATAATTTTCAATAGAAAGGATCATTAATATTGAACTCAATAATTAACTAAGATTAATCCATATATTTAACAAACCAATAAATAAATGTGTAGAGATCCTACTAAGAGTTTAATCAATATTATGTTTTTTTTAATACTTACTAAATTAATGCTAATGAATCATTTGAAAATTATTAATGGTTGAGAACCTTTATGTAGTTTGGAAAAGAACACAAATATAGAATATTTTGGGGTTACAAAGGTGATCCACAATAGTGGTTTTACAATTTTTAGCCAAGTGGGCATTAGAGTATTTTTTAAATAAATCTTCACATTCGGGCACCTATAGCTGGCTAATAGTGAAGAATTTAGAAGATGATGCAAACTAGAGTCTCGTCACATTTTGTCTGTAGATTTTTAAAATGAATTTTTTTTCAAAATTTTTGGAATCAGATTCCACTTCTTTTTCCATCTCCCACGAAAACTGGTTTTTTTCAAAAAACAACATTTTTAAAAAGTGACGCACACCGTATAACACATAACTTTTTTTTCCATGAAGGATAAAATTCTAATTCTTTCAAATTTAGATTTGTAGCTCTGATATCTAGTGCTTCCACTTGGTTAGACAGTTTTTTATTGAATATTTTTCTTTAATCAAGTTTCAAAGTCAAACTAATTACAATTAGGACATACTTTTGACATTATATTACATAACTTTTTGTATATCAAAATTCAAATAAAAATTCTATTGGATCAAGGACGATATCTGGTGCACTCATATTTTTTTATTTTTTTGATAATCACGGTAATTTTCCACATGTGTCTTGAGCAGGGGCCATTTTAGTTGAAAAACCTATGTTTAATAAAACTATATTATCAAACACATAATCGACCAAAACATATTAAAAATTATATTTGTTGGATGGCTGGATTAGAGGACTACCCTAATTCTAGTGGGTTTGTGAATATTCCTCCATTTTTCATCCTCAAACTAGAACTCAGAACTGCCAAAATTCAAGTTTTTGTCTCAGGGGAGATGAGGAATAAAGGGGGTTCGAACAAACCCCTAGGAGTTTGAGCGAACCACTAGGGGTTCGCTCGAACCAAGGTTCATTCAAACCCTGGTTCATTTGAACCCCCCTTCTATAAGGGGTTTTGATATTTTTTTGGCGGGAAAGTATTAAGAGGGTTCGGTCGAACCAATAGGTTCGTATGAACCCCTAATTGGACTTTAGTCGAACCAATGGGTTCATTACAAACCCCTAAAAATCAAGTTTTTGCCATGAATTCTTTTTGTAGGTTTTCCTTCCTCACTGGTGTAAACCACTGTGTGGCTTCACCCAAAAGATCAAGACGATCATCACATATTAAGAAAAAATAATATCTAATGATATTAAATATTTTTCTATGTAAATAATAACTCATTAAGGATCAATACATGCTAAAAATTCAAACATGTATCCATGTTCCCTCTCTGTTGTACTTTCTATTTTTGTTTGTTTTGTAGTTTGAGTAGGATCGAAAATCCAAGTAGACAACTTTCAACGACCCCACCTTATATATAAGAAAAAATATATTATTGTTGACCAAATTTTAATTAAATAGATGTATCCAACAAAGATTACAATAACCAAATGTCTATGTATGAATAATTAAAGTTAAATGTCAATATTGAAAGCATGAAAATATGGTCACCACATATTATAAACATCATGTAGGTTATTAGTTACATCATGTAAGTTATTAGTTATTGCAGCATGGCCATCTACATAATGCAACATTTGGATCTAAATATAGAAAGAGATTTCTAATCATATTGATAAAAATAATCCAATTCTAATTTTCTATATATTTTTTGATTGCATTCCCCATAACAATAACAACTTAAAAATGAATGGATACATGGTAGATTTAACTTAAGGAAAGTTCAATAAACATTAGCAATCCATAAGTCCCTTCAAATATTGAATTATTTCATGTTATGCTTTTGAGATATTTATTTATTCTCCAATACTTACACTCAAATTTATAATATAGGATATTTTCAAAGTGACAAATTAACATAGTTGAGTAGGTTGTCATTTCTACAATAAAAATAAAATTTCATAAGTTATTTTCAGATTGAAACTAGTGAGACATCCCCAAAGACATTATTTCCTATTATTAAAGTATGTGCTTAGAGGTATTTAAAAAGAATAATACTGGCTCATGAATTGAGAATAGGTATTAATGTTTACATAAGAATCTTAAAAAATAACAAGGATTTTATTGATTAGAGTTTCAATCATGTGAAACTTCAGAAGAATGTAATGAGTGCAAGAATGTAAAACAAGTAAAAATAGAGGATTAAGAAATCATTCCCTAAATACTCCTCTCACCATAATGCATTTATGAGATAGTTATATATATTCTATATCAATCCAATAACAACTATTTTTCTATTAATCTTAAATATAATTGTAATAAAATTTATGTTAGTTCAAATTGCTAATTTTTTTCTAGTCAAGGTGAAATACCTACTAAACGTTTAATATCGTCACAACTCTTAGGTTTCTTAATTAAAATATAGAATTTAAAATGTCTCAAAAATCTAAGAGTAAATATAGCACAATTTAAAAAATAACTAGACTAATTATCAAAGGGGTTACTAGAGTTACTAGAGTTATAGAGGAGATGGTTTTTAATTCTGAAGGTTTGAATAAGGAGAAAGCCATAGAAGAGGAAATTTGGTTAACCCCAAAGAAAAGAGGGAGAAAGAAGAAGGTAGATGTGGGAGGAGACTCCAAACCAAGAAGACCCACCCATAGACAAACTAGGTTGAGAGAGACAACAAATGAGATAGTTGTTGGTAAACAGAGGACATTGGAAGTGTCCTCCAAGAAGGGTAAAAAATGAAGGTCATGTCCTGGAATGTGTGAGGGCTGAACAACTCTCATAAACAACTTGCTCTGAGGAACTATGTGTTAGAACATAAGATTGATTTTTACTTTTACAAGAAACCAAAATGAAGAAATCAAATTTTGATAATATTGCTAAGTATTTATGGCCGGGTGTCATTTACTCCTATAGTGATGCTGAAGGGATGTCGGGTGGTCTTGCAATGTTATGGAACCCCTCTAGGATTAATGACTCTAAACTATTCCACTATCAGAGTAGTGTGGGAGTCTCTTTTTCTTACTCAAGCAGCTCTTGGTCACTTATCATTGTCTATGCTCCCAACCAGAGAAATGTTAGAAATTTCTTATGGTAGATTCTTTCTGATTGGGTTAAAAATAATATGGGGTCTTCCTAGCTAGTGGCTGGGGACTTCAACTCCCCCTTATATCCTTCGGAGAAAAGTGGTGGTCTGATGGATTATTCTGATAGCATGGCAGATTTGGTGAACTTTCTAAATTCTAATGGCCTGATTGACATTGACTTAGTGGGCCAAGGTTTTACTTAGACCAACAGGCATCCTGGGGAGGGCTTAATTCAATTCAGATTATATAGATTCCTTTGCTCCAACAACTAGATAGCCCTACTGAGTGCCAATCTTTAGGCTTTGCCTAGGATGGTCTCTGATCACAATCCTTTGCTACTGGTCTCGAATGACCATTCTGTTGTTGGACTATTCCCCTTCCGATTTGAGATAATGTGGAGTTTCCACCTTGAATTCAAGAACAAAGTTGTTGAATGATGGAATATTCCTGTTCGTGGCTCCCCCATGTTCAAAATCTTTTTTAAACTTAAACATATCAAATGTATGGTGAAAGGCTAGAACAAAAGTGTTTTTGGAGATGTTTTAAAAAAAAAAAAGAGATGTAGGGGATAAATTGTAAACTATCCAAAAGAAAATGGAGGATGGGGATGTCAACTTGCCTACCTGGAACCAAGAAAGAGAGTGTTGAAGGGAGTGGGAGCAAATTCTAAGGAAAGAGGAAATTTTCTGGAAACAAAAATCTAGAGTTTAATGGCTGGAAGGAGACAGGAATACCTCATTTTTTCACGTGTTTTCCGTAAAACATAAGAAAAGGAATCAAATAACTAAACTGCATAATGAGTAGGGGGATGTGATCAATATGCACACCTAGATCAGTCTTTTGGCTGTGAACTATTTTCAGAAGGCTTATTTGGCCCCTGCTAAGGCTCCTAATCCAGTTTTGGACAATATGTTGTTGGACTCTCTCCCGACCATCATTTCCCAGAATGATAACCTTTTCCTTCTCAGTGTTGTCACTCCTGAGGAGGTCAGGTTGGCTACTTTCAGTATTGGGGCTTACAAAGCACTTGGCCCAGATGGTTTTCCACCAGCTTTTTTTTAGATCTTTTGGGTGATTATTGATGGGGACCTTGTCTTAGCTGCTCATGATTTTTTTAAATCTAGTAAGATTCTCAAACAACTGAACCACACCTTTATAACCTTAATTCCCAAAATTGATGATCCCCAGTCTATGACTAATTTTAGACCCATCAGCTTAAACCATGAGCTTGCACACCTTAAACTTAAAGGGTCGTTTAAGCTTAAATAATATGATGATGAAATAATTAAAAGGGTCGTTTAAGCGAGGTTGCATACCTTTACAATGTAGGTTAAGCGAGGTTGCATACCTTTACAATGTAGGTTAAACTATGAGCTTTTCGACACCTTTATTTTCTTTAGAAAACTGAGGTTGGCTGCTTTATTATAACAAGTCTAATTGAAGCGTCTTTTTTGATAGATAGCCTATTTAAAGCTTCATACATTTTAAGCCGGCATTCATTTAATAAGGAAATCGACGGCGGTATAAGAAACCGAGCTGTACCAGCGAGTTTATAAAGTTTCATATCAGAATCGGTTTTACTAGCTACAGGTCAGACAACGAATACAGCTGTTATATCTGGTTCGGGAGTCCAATTCGAAGTAAGTATTCTTTATTTTAAAATAAACGTTTTTCTTTTTCTAATTTACGGTGTAAGCAATTGAAAAGATCCTACCACAGAATTTTTTCAGGTGTTTTGGCGTGCACAATATGGCAGGCGAGAGACAGAGGAACTTTAAACCACCTCAACATGTAGAAGAACATACAAAAGATGATAAGATATCCCATCTGCAATCACTCAGTCAACATCTTCTTCAAGAAATCAAGAACTTGAGACAAGAAAAAGATGTTAAGATATCCGACCTGCAATCATTCAATCAACATCTTCTTCAAGAAATCAAGAACTTGAGACAAGAAAGAGATGTTTTGTTGAAAAAAGATAAAGAACGGGAACAGGCAATTTATCATGCCCACATACAATTGGAAGCGTTCGAGGGAATTGCAAAGTTGAATATGGGAAAGAAAGAACTGGAATGGATTTCAGAAAAGCAGAGTCTAGTGAGTAGTATTGTACAGTTGAAGAAACAGATGATAGATTCGAAGGCAGCTTGGACTCTTGAAAAAGAGGGGATGCTTTCAAAAATGCAGGAAATAGAAGAAGAATTAAATGAACTCCATTCTGATAAAGAATGCATGCGGCTACAGTCGAAAGAAACAGACTTTGAAATGGAGGCCCTTTCTGCTGAGAAAGATGAGTTTTTCTCACAGTTGAAAGAAGTTGAACGAAACAGGGGCGAAATTGATTTCATTCAGCGAAAACGAAGCAAAAGATACAAGAATCAATTCGCCAGTTATTGAAAGCTGTGAAGAAATTGCAAAAAAAGATTCTAAAGAAAGAAGGTAAATTCAAAGCTGCAGTTCTTGAAGTAGAGACAAAGTGGAATGAATCAAACAAAAGGTTAGATGAAGCAGTTGCGAAGAAAGAAGAAGAACTCTAAGGTATGATCTCAGTGAAAAATAAACTGGAAGATGATCTTTTCATCCTGGAAGAATCAAAGGTTAAGGAGCCCAGAAATGAGATAGAGTCATTGCATGCGGAGAAGGCTTTCCTTGCTAGTGAGAAAATGTTTCTTGCATGGAGTATTGCTGCAAATAAAGGACTACAAACTTAAGAGTTTGAACCAGTGTAGGTAGAGCATGAAATGAATCAGGAAGTTCAAGAAACAATGGTTTATGTTATTTGAAAGAGAATGAAAAGCAATCATTTCAATGACATTTAGATTTCTATTTCTTTTTGTTCTGGTAATGCTAAGCCATAACCATACGCTTGGGACATTTTGAGGTGTTTGTACTAGTGAATTTGATTTTTCTTTTGTATTCGAAAAATTTATGTCATGTTGGTGTAAAGGATTGGCATGTGGCGATGCATTATGACAATGTTCTATTCATTCCACTTTTCTTTTATTTTTAAATATACATTGGAATATTTAAAATACTTTAAGGATATGCGATCAAAATCAATTATGTTTCTTATATAAATTTTGTTAAGTAATATTAAAGAAATCACATGAAATAGTATACAAATTACATGTGCACATGAGATATAGACTTATGTAAGAAATCTTATAAAAAAAGATATCCACTAGCAAAATGATAGTAGTAATTGTATATGTAAGATAGTAGTAGTTGTATACATAGGAAATTCTTTCGAAAAAATATCCACTACCAAAAGATATCTTAATTTGTAGGTAATAGCATACAACCTCTAAACATGTTTAGACCATATTTTTAGACAACAATGCACACACCAATATCCACTACTAGCATATTCCATTTGTAGAAAAAACTAGACATAATCACTTACATGGAACTTTGACCATCTAATAATTTATCTACCACATTGAATGATAATATTCAAAAAAACAAAATATGATCATGCCAATGACATTAACACACTACACTAAAGAAAGCAAAGTGCAACACTTCCTTCATCATTCTCTTATATATCTAGCTCGCTTAAATATCTTATTTCACTTTGTTCTTTATTTTATATCACGAGTTTTTGCACTTTCTTTGTATAGAAAGGTATCCCTTCCTACACTTTGCTTGTTCATTTTAGTTTTGTTGCTACTATATTCATATTGACTTAGTTCTCTATTAGAAATTTTTTCCTTTACCTTGAATGAATCAAATAGTAAAAAGGGATATTTTATTCTACATTAAGATGAACAATATACTCATATACCTCAACATTTTCTTATATTGTTTTTAAAATGAGAAAAAAAAAAATCTTAAATACTATGCATATTCCTTAATTAACATCTCTTTGATATAAGTTTAAAATATTTTCATACATATCCAACACATAATGAGTTGGTATAAACATCCCCTTTAGTTTAGTCATCATAAAATCTCATTACAAGATCTCTCTCTTCTCCTCCTATACACAACTCTTATAGATGAAATTCAACCATAAGCTAACATTTCATTCCAACCTCATGTAATGTTATTAACTTATTTTGAGTATTTTTTAAAGCTTATTATATTTACCTATCTCATTCTTAGTAGTCAATCATATCTTCTATATTTAACCTTCTCAAGAGATTGGGAGATCAATATTATGGTTGCTTCTAGATTTTGAAACAAGAAAATTATAAATTTTTCTTTTTCTATCATTTTCTCACCATCATCTACATAAATGGACCTTCAATTACATCATTGATATCCACTATCATTTTTTAACCTTTTTATTGTGTATTTTTATGAGCTCAAGCTAGGATTGAATGGGTCTTAAAACACATAATATTGATCTACAATACAATTGACACTTGTTGGTATTTTGTACCTCCTCTCCCTTGTCTAGGATCTATATTACATGGTTTTCCTACTATACAAAAACACTTAACATGATACTTTATCTAAGGGAACTCTCATTATCTCACCTCTGGGACAATTTTTTGGCCTTCCTAGTAGTTAGTGTAGTGGCATACATAAAGAACATAATAGAAGCTAGAAAGAAAGAAAAACTCAATCAAAGAATAAAATTATAAATCAATTTTCTTTATGCAAAGCCTATCATAATACACCATTCATACCCCAGGACAGATATGCCTAAATTATTTTTAATTACAATCATTGCTAAGATTTATCAAAAGAATAACATACAACTCCAACTTGTCAAACTAATTTACCACCAAATTAACATGTTTAACTCCATCAACAAGTTATAACTTCTCATTCAATGACACAAGCCACCTGCACTAGGATATAGAATAGAAATATGATGCTAACATGAATATGTGAACAAATGATAATAAAATAGAAAAGTCTCACCTTACACAAGTAAAATTAATCAATCCTAAATAAATTTGAACCTTACATATTCCAACTTTTTAAAATTGGCATACATCAACAACTTTTTAAAATTGGCATACATCAAAGGGTCTAATCATTATCATTTGAAAAAATATTATGGGAGAATCACTAGTTCTACATATCTAACATTAGCCAGTTCTTAGAGTCGCATACATGATAACATGTGCCAAGACTAAGTGGCAAACAATAGCTAGTTTAATGCAAAAGAAAAATGTCACCCAATAGACATGTACAATGAATTACAATAGATGTGCAAGAAAAAGGAGCATGGTGCCAAGAGCCTAAGGTATGTTGGTCATCATAAATTTTGAACACATGAACTTGATAGACACACAAGATAAATGTAATTTCAAAGAAACTTCCTCATCACGCAAGAAAATAAGCATAGGTAAGGCACATGAGAAACTAAATATATTTTTTTAGTGTAAAATTATTTTGACCGTCCCATCTATCACTTGTTCATTACTAGTCAAACAAGAAATATTTAGCATGTGTTTGAATTTATTTAGAGTCTACCAAATGTGAATTATATCTAAAATTAAATATCCATGCACTATAGCAAAAAACTAGCCCAAAAATTTCACATTTTTGTCTTTGCTTATTTATTATTTATAAATTTTAGTAAATTTATTATGTGCTCATTCATATGTATACTAGGGGAGAGGGCCCTATAGTGGAGTGCCCTAACTTCGTGTTTTTCAAAATCCTACTCGGAAATTTCAAATCACTCCTAATTTTGTACAATAGTTTATTTGGAAACTCACATGCGTCTATATTTTGTTTTAAGGCCACAACATCAAATATGATGTCGCATTAACATGTTTTATGTTGAGGTATCCAAAAAGGCCCCCCAAAAAAGTGAGACTGATAGTGGTGCACTAAGTCATGTTTTATTGGTACCCTAATGTGGCATCACATGATTTATAGTTTGTGTACTTTATGGACAAAAAGTGTTTTGCAATTGGATATTAAGGTGCTCCATTATGGATCACACTAAGGACTACTTCTATCCCCACTATTGAACCCTATCCCACTATGGACCCTCTCCCCTAACTAACTCCAGGAAATAAATTTTTCCATACAAGATATAAATCCACTCATAGCTTTAGATACGAAAGAACACCTATCATAGAACATCATCGAAACATCAACTCATATCTTTATTCACTTGAAATAACTGAAATGGTCGTTTAAGCGAGGATGCACACCTTTAAAATGTATGTTAAACCATGAGCTTTTCGACACCTTCATTTTCTATTTGAAGAGACCGACCATAAGACTGAGGTCGGCTGCATTATTAGAACAAGTCTAATTGAACCGTCTTTTTTGATAGATAGCCTATTAAAAGCTTCAGACATTTTAAGCCGTCATTCCGTAAATAAGGAAATCGAAGGCGGTATAAGAAGCCGAGCTGTACCAACGAATTTATAAAATTTCATATCAGAATCGGTTTTACCCATTACAGGTCAGACAACGAAATACAGCTGTTATATCTGGTTCGGGAGTCCAATTCGAAGTAAGTATTCTTTATTTAAAAATAAACGTTTTCTTTTTTCTAATTTATGTTGTAAGCAATTAAAAAGATCCTACCGCAGCTTTTTTTCAGGTGTTTTGGTCTGCACAATATGGCAGGCAAGAGACAGAGGAGCTTTAAACTACCTGAACATGTAGAAGAACATACAAAAGATGATAAGATATCCCATCTGCAATCACTCAATCAACTTCTTGTTCAAGAAATCCAGAACTTGAGAAAAGAAAGAGATGTTTTCATGAAGAAAGATAAGAAACAGGCAATTTCTGATGCCCACAAACAATTGGAAGTGTTTGAGGACATGGCAAAGTTAAGTATGGGAAAGAAAGAACTGGAATGGATTTCAGAAAAGCGGAATCTAGTAGGTAGTATTTTACAGTTGAAGGAAAAAGAAGAAGAATGGATTCTTGAAAAAGAGGGGATGCTTTCAAAAATGCA
Source organism: Sequoia sempervirens (assembly GCA_007258455.2). Classification (NCBI taxonomy): domain Eukaryota; kingdom Viridiplantae; phylum Streptophyta; class Pinopsida; order Cupressales; family Cupressaceae; genus Sequoia; species Sequoia sempervirens. Next base: position 11,611 of record VDFB02063051.1, read on the forward strand.
AGAAAAAGAAGAAAAATTAAATGAACTCCATTCTGATAAAGAATGCATGCGGCTACAGTCGGAAGAACCAGACGTTGAAATGGAGGCCCTTTCTGCTGAGAAGGATGGGTTTTTCTCACAGTTGAAAGAAGCTGGGGAAGAGATCATTTTACTTCATTCTGATAGGGAAAAGCTTATATTCATGTTGAACGAAACTGGGGCGAAATTGATTTCATTGACCGAAAACGAAGCAAAAGATATACAAGAATCAAATCACCAGTTATTGAAAGCTATAAAGGAAATACAAAAAAAGATTCTAAAGAAAGAAGGTGAATTCAATGCTGCAGTTCTTGAAGTAGAGACAAAGTGGAAGGAATCAAATAAAAGGTTAGATGAAACAGTTGCGAAGAAAGAAGAAGAACTCCAAGCTATGATCTCAGTGAAAAATGTTTCTTGCATGGAGTATTGATGCAAATAAAGGAGTTTATCGAGTTTGAACCAGTGTAGGTAGAGAATGAAATGGATCATGAAGTTCAAGAAACAATGGTTTATGTTATTTGAAAGAGAATGAAAAGCAATCATTTCAATGACATTTAGATTTATATTTCTTTTTATTTTGGTAATGCTAAGCCATAACTATACTCTTGCGACATTTTCAGGTGTTTGTTACCAGTGAATTTGATTTTTCGTCTGTATTCAAAAAAATTATATCATGTTGGTGTAAAGGATTGGCAATTTGGCATGTTGCAATGCATTATGACAATGTTACATCCATTCCACTACATTTTCTTTTTTAAATTTACATTGGAATATTTAAAATATTTTGAAGGCTATGCGATCAAAATCAATTATCTTTCTTATATAAACTTCGTTAAGTAATATTAAAGAAATCACATGAAATAGCGTACAAATTACATGTACATATGAGATATAGACTTATATAGGAAATCTTTTCAAAAAAGATATGCATTAGCAAAATGATAGTAGTAGTTGTATATGTATGATAGTAGTAGTTGTATACATAAGAAATCCTTTTCAAAAAGATATCCACTATCAAAAGATATCTCAATTTGTAGGCAATAACATACAACTTCTAAACATGTTTAGACCACACTTTCAGACAATAATGTACAAACCAATATCCACTACTAACATATTCCATTTGTATAATAAACTAGACATGATCACTTACAATGAACTTTGACCATCTAAGTATTTATTTACCACATTGAATGATAATATTCAAACAGCCAAAATATGATTATGCCATGACATTAACACACTACACATTATATCAAACATGATTTCTCCAAATATGCAATCACTATGCATATAATATACTAGTATTGCTCACACTTGGGCTAAGATCATCAAAGATCTTCACCTAAACCACATATGTCTCCTAGGTGCAATATAGTAAAGCATGATAGCTCTAAGCATCTATTAGAATGTCACCATGTTCCTAGTCATCATCACATGAATTCTAATAGTGTTTCATGATACCTACATTTCAATAACTTCTCAAGTTAATATTCGATTGTGATTTTTTGTTTGAAATAATTTTTTTAAAACTATAGCAACACTATAGTTGTTTACTGGTTTAAATTCAAACAATATCAAGATGAGATATAATAATTTAATCATCTTCCCTCTTTAAGAATTTTCTATATTGAATAATACACCAATGCTCTAACACTATCTCACTTGATATTTAGCATTGGAGAGACTCACTTGATATTTAGCATTGGAGAGATTGTGGTATCTAATGCCAAGAAGATAATGTCATACATGGAAAGAGACAAACTTGTTACATCTCCATGTTCAACAAAATATTTGATGTACTTCTAAGCTTTATCAAATACCCAATCACATTTATCCAATTGTCAATATTCTCCATTTACTATATTTTAGCTCAACCATCTCCCTCACAAAATGGTAGTGCATATCTACATGTTTAGTTATAGCATGGTACACAAGATTCTTGGTGAAATAAATTACTCTATATCATGATTCAATACTACATGATTCTTAAAACCAATATCGTTGTGTAGTTTTTGTAACTAAAATGCCTACTCTCAAACATGTGTTATAGTCATATAATTTACTTTAGTTGTGGATTGTAGAAACTTAAAAATATCTAGCACATTCTTCTAAATTCATCATTTCCCATAACCATCACTCATCACCTCTTTCATCACTCTTATTTAAATAATTTTTAATATATCTTTTGATTGCATTCCCCATGACAATAAAAAAATTAAAAATAAATGGGTAAAAGCTAGATTTATCTTAAGAAAAGTTCAACAAACATTAGCAATCCATAAGTCCCTTCAAATATTAAATTATTTCATGTTATATTTGAGATATTTATTTAGTCTTCAATTCTTGCACTCAACTTTATAATATAGAATATTCTCAAAGTGACAAATTTGGTTAAGAAAGTTGAGTAGGTTGTCATTTCTACAATGAAAATAAAATTTCATAAATTATTTTGAGATTGAAACAAATGAGATATCCCCAAAAAAAAGAGGATTAGAGGATTTTATTGATTAGAGTTTCAATCATTTGGAACTCCACAAGAATGTAATTGGAACTCCACAAGAATGTAATGAGTACAAGAATGTAAAACAAGTCAAAACATAAGAATAAGAAATCATGTCCCTAAAGATTCTCACCATAATGTATTTATGAGATAATTATATCAATATATATCAATGTTTCTCTTAATCTAAATATAATTGTAATAAAATTTATGTTAGTCTAAATTGATATTTTTTGTCTAGGGAAGATGAAATACCTACCAAACATAAAATCATCATAACTCTTAGGTTTCTTAATTAATGTTTAGAATTTAAAATGTCTGAGAAATCTAAGAGTAAAGATAACACAATTTAGAAAGTAATTAGACTAATTATATAACATGAATGAGTTTTTTTTATTTTTTGCAATTAGCCCCATTAGCCAAATAATAGTTAAATACCTTTCATTGAAGCTTTTAAACATAATGTTTGATCATGATTGTATTAGTTTCATTAATGATTTGTAGAATTTTCCATTATTGAGGGCATCCACTGGATTCTTGATAATGTGTAGAATTACCTTCAATCAATGGTGAGGGATTTTTTTTTAATGCTTAATTAATTTAGAGTATGTTGCTACATGGCTAAAAGGCTTGTTTGACGTGGTGTTATAATTATTGATGGATAGTTCCATTGTATTTTTCTGCTACTTAGTCAAAAGAAAGGTTTGATTATAATTGTATATAAGCACTAAACTTTAATAGGTATGAATATATACAAAAGTAATTTCAAATATGGAATCAATATTATCTCTATTGATATCAATAATTGACATGTTGATCTTGTGTTAACCTAATAGCTCTTGATTTTTTCAAAGAATGTCTTAGTTATTCTTTCTTGAACTATGATAGCAAAAGCTAGATGACCTTTAAATATGTGTTTAAACAAGGTTTAGAATATTAATATTTTGAAATATTTGATTAAATATGAACAAAATAAAACATTACAACAATTTTAATCATTTTTCTTATATACTAACATTTCAACAAATTTACATATTGCTTCAATATTTGAATAAACTAATTTTAAAATAAATTAAATAAATAGAAATATTAAAAATAAAATAAAGAAAATAAAAGATTAAAATAAGATTTAAAAATTAAATAAACAAAAAACCATCATAGAACATCATGCAAAACATCAACTCGTATCTTTATTCACCCAAAAATAATTGAAAGGGTCGCTTAAGGGTCGCTTAGGGTTGCACACCTTTACAATGTATGTTAAACCATGAGCTTTCGACACCTTCATTTTCTAGTTGTAGAGATCTGATAACAAGACCGGAGGTCGGCTGCATTTATTAAACAAGAGACGCAGTTGCGTCACGCTTCCTGCCGATTGGTAATTTGGGTTGAAAATTTGATGAGAATAAAATCCAAAACTTTGTCTTAAAATTTGTTGAAAAGGGCTTGATTTATTGTCATATGGATATTAAAAGGGCTTGATTTATTGTCATGTAATTAATAATAAGCTTTAAATTTTTTGTAATTTGTAAAATTAAAACTCTATTTTTATCACTGACTATTCACAGCACCAACCAGTAGGAAAAAAGATAAAAGCATATTGTATTTATTGAAAACCTAACAATTTAATATAGACTATATAGATTCAGTGGTCAACATTTAAATTCCAGTTTTTCATTGGTGAGGTTGTCAATGTCAAGACAAAAAAATTGAATTGAATGAATGCATAAGTATCCTGCTGTCGGCAGGAACTAACAAGTCTAGTCGAAGCGTCTTTTAAAAGCTTCATACATTATAAGCCGTCATTCTGTAAATAAGGAAATCAAAGGCGGTATAAGAAGCCGAGCTGTACCAGCGAATTTATAAATTTCATATCAGAATCGCTTTTACCAACTGCAGGTCAGACAAAGAATACAGCTGTTATATCTGGTTCGGGAGTCCAATTCGAAGTAAGTATTCTTTATTTATAAATTGACGTTTCATTTTTTCTAATTTACGGTGTAAGCAATTAGAAAAATCTTACCGCAAATTGTTTTTTAGGTGTTTAGGACAGCACAATATGGCAGACAGGAGAAAGTCTGGTTTCGGCACGAAACAGAGGAGCTCTAAACCACCTGAACATGTAGAAGAACATACAAAAGATGATAAGATATCCCATCTCCAATCACTCAATCAACTTCTTCATCAAGAAATCAAGAACTTGAGAGAAGAAAGAGATGCTTTCTTGAAAAAAGATGAGGAACGGGAAAAGGCATTTTCTGATGCCCACAAACAATTGGAAGTATTTAAGGAAATTGCAAAGTTAAAGATGGGAATGAAAGAACAGGAATGGATTTCAGAAAAGCAGAATTTAGTGAGTAGATTTTTACAGTTGAAGGAAAAGATGATAGATTCGAAGGAAGCTTGGATTCTTGACAAAGAGGGGATGCTTTCAAAACAGCAGGAAGTAGAAGAAGAATCAAATTCCCTCCGTTGTGATCAAGAATCGATGTGGGTACAGTTGAAACATACAGAGGTTGATTTGGAGGCCCTTTCTGCTGAGAAAGATGAGTTATTCTCACAGTTGAAAGAAGCTGGGGAAGAGATCATTTTACTTCATTCTGAGAAGGAAAAGCTTATATTCAAGTTGAACGACACAGGGGCGAAATTGATTTCATTCAGCGAAAACGAAGCAAAAGATATACAAGAATCAATTCACCAGTTATTGAAAGCTGTGAAGAAATTGCAAAAGAAGATTCTAAAGAAAGAAGGTGAATTCAAAGCTTCACTTCTTGAAGTAGAGACAAAGTGGAAGGAATCAAATAAAAGGTTAGAGGAAACAGTTGCGAAGAAAGAAGAAGAACTCCAAGCTATGATCTCAGTGAAAAATAAACTGGAAGATGATCTTTTCATCTTGAAAGAATCAGAAGTTGAAAAGGCCACAAATGAGATAGAGACATTTGATGCGGAGAAGGCTTTCCTTGCCAGTGAGAAAATGTTTCTTGAATGGAGTATTGATGCAAATAAAGGAATTTAGTATCGAGTTTGAACCAGTGTAGGTAGAGCATGAAATGAATCAGGAAGTTCAAGAAATAATGGTTTATCAGCTTATTTGAAAGAGAATGAAAAGCAATCATTTCAATGACATTTAGATTTCTATTTCTTTTTATTTTTGTAATGCTAAGTCATTACTTAACCATACTCTTGCGACATCTTCAGTAGTGAATTTGATTTTTCTTTTGTATTCAAAAAATTTATATCATGTTGGTGTAAAGGATTGGCATGTGGCAATGCATTACAACAATGTTCTATCCATTGCACTACCTTTTTAAAAAAAAATTACACTGGAATATTTAAAATGCTTTAAGATTATGTGATCAAAATCAATTATGTTTCTTATATAAATTAAGTATAAAAGACTCACAACTACTTTTCCCTTCATTTCATTTGGTTCTATTGTGGACAGTATATGATTTTCTGTTGCAGTCCTGTGTAACTTGGTCATATTCCTTGTGCTCTGTTTTGCTGTGTACAGCAGATTGTATGTTAAATTTTTGTGTCTTTGATTATGCAGTTTTATGGTGATTGTAATTCTCTTTTAAGTTAATTCAATACGAAAAATAAATTAATTAAGTAATATTAAAGAAATCGCATGAAATAGTATACAAAATACATATACAAATGAGATATAGACTTATATAAGAAATCCTTTCAGAAACGATATCCACCAGCAAAATGATAGTAGTAATTGTATATGTAGACTAGTAGTAGTTGTGTAGATAGGAAATCATTTTGAAAAATATATCTACTACCAAAAGATATCACAATTTGTAGGCAATAAAATACAACCTCTAAACATATTTAGACCACACTTTTAGACAACAATGCACCAGTTGTAAAAATTCACCACTGGTCAGCAATTCACCATCAAAAAATTCACCACCAACAATTCACCATAAGAAAATTCACCGTCATGACAAATTCACCACCTGCAATTCACCACAAGAAAATTCACCACCATGATAAATTAACCACCAGAATTCACCACCACATTCATCGCATTAACATTTTTAATATATATTTCCAGCATTTTGATTTTTTTTTTTGCAAAAGAATAATTTTCAGCCAATACAAACCTCCATTGTTCTTTTGCAAAAAATATCAAAAGTTTTGGAAATATATATTAAAAATGTTAATACAATGATTTTCTGGAGTGATGAATTGCTAGTGGTGCATTTTCCTTGCGATGAATTTGTCACGAAGGTGAATTTTCTTGCGATAAATTGTTGACAATGAATTTTTCAATAAATTAATGATAGTGAATTTACTTGATGCCCAATACACCAACCAATATCCACTACTAACATATTCGATTTATATAAAAAACTAGACATGATCACTTACATGAAACTTTGACCATCTAATTATCTATCTACAACATTGAATTATCAATAATATTCAAATAGCCAGATTAATGTTATTTTATTTAGGGAACTTAGAAAATACTTATGGAGCGGCCGAAGAATGATGCAACACATGAGGGTAAGGTTGGTAGGCATGGCCAATTCATAGAAGAAGGCAAAGTGTGTAGGGCCGGGGGCGGCAAGAAAAAAATGTTGATGTATTGGTGGATGTCTCGGAGTTTGTTGAAAGGGATGCCAAGCATCTCGACCAAGAGGTAGTTATTGGTGTAGATTCTAAAAACACCCTCTCTTCTAAACCAGCTGATTGAGTGAAATTAACAGCAGAGGAAGAAGGAAAAATAACAACAAACTATTCACTTACAGATCTATATAAAAGAAATTGACACATACTAAACAATAATATAATTTCCTGTATTCATTATTGCACACCCTGTTTTTTATTTCAGCTTAGAAATGAATACAGAGGGGAAAATATATAGAGATAAGATGCAGCCTCAAAAAACTGTACGCTGCCCACAAAGGAAAGCTTTAAAAACAAAAACTTTTGAGGTTTTCCCTTTTTACAAAGAAACCTAAATCAACTTTCCTAAGCTAAGCATGCAACGCATGCTTTATTCGAAGAAAGTAGGAATAAAACAAAGCTTGGAAGAAAGGCTACTTTAAAACTAAAAACTACTAGCAAGGAATAGCAAAGGTTTTTGCCACGTTGGAAAAGAAAGATTATTCGTAGCACTAATTATCTTCATACTCCCCCTTGATGCGAAAAGGGCTCACAATCTTATCTCGAAGTGACAAAAATTGAACATTTACAACCGCCTTGGTGAAGATATCAGCTAACTGTTTCTGAGTGCTGATGTGCTTCAATTCAACTTCCTTCTTCTGTACTAAATCATGGATGAAGTGATACTTCAAATCAAAATGCTTTGTTCTATTGTGATGAACCAGATTCTTTGCTAACTTGATGGCACTTATATTGTCACAATAAATCACTGTAGTCTAAATCTACTTCTCTCCAATTTCTTCTAAAACTTTTCTAAGCCAAAGAGCTTGTGTACTTGCTGAAGTGACCGCAACATACTCTGCTTTTGTGGATGAGAGAGCAACCATGCTTTGTTTTTTGGAACTCCATGTAATCAAACTAGAACCCAAAGAGAAACAATTTCTAGATGTAGACTTACGATCATCCATACTACCTCCCCAATCTGAATCACTAAAGCCAACAAGATTGTACCTTTTAGAAGAGTAGTAATGAATACCAAAATCTAGAGTGCCTTTCACATACCTCAAAATTCTTTTAGCTGCCTTCATGTGTATTTCTGATGGATTTGTCATATACCTTGAAACAAGTGAAACTGAATATGCAATATCAGGCCTTGTGCAGGTTAGAAACATCAAACTCCCAACTATACTTCTATAAGTTATCTCATCAACTAATTTAGCACCATCATTCCTACTCAACACAACTCCATGAGCACTTGGAGTGGAGTATGGTTTACAATCAACTATGTCAAACTTCTTCAACATATCTTTTGCATATTTGGTTTGGCAAATGAAAATTTCATTCTTACATTGATAAACCTCAATTCCTAAAAAATATTTCATGAAACCAAGATCTTTCATCTCAAATTCTTTCATCATAGCAATTTTGAACTCATCTTTCATCTTAGAACTACTACCCATATACAACAAATCATCAACATACAAACTTATAATAAGAATATCATTATCTTCTTGTTTGTAGTAAAGGGTAGGTTCACTTTTACTTTTCTTAAAGACCTTCTCTTGAAAGTATCCATCAATTCTTGCATACCATGCTCTTGGTGCTTTCTTGAGGCCATACAAAGCCTTCTTCAATTTGTAGACATGATTCTCTTTTCCTTCCACTTGAAAACCTTGTGGTTGTTCCACATATACTTCCTCTTCTAAGTACCCATTCAAGAAGGCACTTTTCACATCCATATGATGTATGCTTCAATTCTTTTGAACTGCTAATGAAATCAACATTCTGATGGTCTCTTGTCTTGCAACTGGTGCAAATGTCTCTTCATAATCAATTCCATACTTCTGTGTGAAGCCTTTAGCAACTAATCTTGCCTTATGCCTTTCAACACTTTCATCACTGCTATGCTTAGTCTTATAGATCCATTTGGTGTCAATCTTCTTCTTGTCATGTGGAAGCTCTGTAAGCTCCCAAGTATCATTCCTATGAATGGAATTCATCTCTTTCATAGCGACCAACAGATACGAGCCAGAACAGCCTTTGTGGTGCGGGCCATTCCGTTCACTGATTTTCTTTTTCATGGACATCAGGTCTCCTTGAATATCACTGTAATTTTACCTTTCTAGAACTTGATTAGTTGACTTGAAGACTAGATGAGAGGGTGCTTTTGGTGGATTTGAGTAGCTTGGAACGATAGTATTGTTATGATCATCATCAGTTCGTACAGATTCTTTGACTTCTCCATATGGCCTTTTTGATGACCATAAACTCCCCCTTCATCAAAAATCACATCTCTTGAAACAATAAGATTATTAGTGAGAGAATAAGAATCATGTCTACAAATTGAAGAAGACTTTGTATGGCCTTAAGCAAGCACCAAGAGCATGGTATTCATTACTAAACAAATACTAAACAATAATTTCTTAAGCAAGCACCAAGAGCAAGTTATATAATCCTCTCACTAATAAGCTTATTGTTTCAAGAGATGTGATTTTTGATGAAGGGGGAGTTTATGGTCATCAAAAAGACCATATAGAGAAGTCAAAATCTATTTTGAATGATGATGTTGATCATGAGCAGCCCACTAATGTTGTTGTTCCAAGTGTTATAAATCCACTAAGCAGCCCCTCATCTAATTCTTCAAGTCCAAATTCAACTCCAAGTTCTAGAAGGAAGGTAAAAAGTTTGAGTGATATTTATCAAAGGAGTGCCAATCAAGCACATGAAGAAAATCCAATAGGTGAGACAGTTAATTTTGCTTTATTTACCAAGGATGGTTTTGAACCATCATGTTTTGAAGAAGCATGTACTAATGAGGTTTGGATGCAAGCAATGCAAAAAGAGACACAATACTCACTCACACTTTCTCCTTCTTGCATCTTTAAATTTTCAAATTCTCTCTTCAATGTATGTAGCTTAACAACTTGGACTTGGTCACTGCCTTGGTAAGCTTCTTTTACAGTCTTCCAGGCATTCTCAGCTGTCTTTGCACCTACAATTCTTGGAAATAGACTCTTGTCTAGAGCTATTTGAATATGAAATAATGCTTGAAAATTCTTCTTCTTAGCCTCCTTCCTTGTTCTTTCATTGGCTGTGAGAGCATTCCAATCAGTTGGCTCTTCATAACTTGATTCAACAATCTCCCAAAAATATTTTCCTATCAAAAATTTTATCATTTTTATACACCAATAATCATACTCATTTCCATCAAATTCTGGAATGGGCAAGGTGTTAGAATTCGACATGATAATCTTTGGCGAAATTCCAACTACTAGATTTTAAACCCAAAACAAAATACCTGCTCTGATACCAAATGTAGATTTTGAAAACACCCTCTCTTCTAAACCAGCTGATTGAGTGAAACTAACAGCAGAGGAAGAAGAAAAAATAATGGCAAACTATTCACTTACAGATCTGTAAAACAAAAATTTACACATACTAAACAATAATATAATTTCCTGTATTCATTATTGCACACCCTGTTTTTTTATTGCAGCTTAGAAATGAATACAGAGGGGAAAATATATAGAGATAAGATGCGGCTTCAAAAAAATAGTACGCTGCCCACAAAGGAAAACTTTAAAAACAAAAACTGCCGAAGTTTTCCCTTATTACAAAGAAAGCTAAATCAACTTTCCTAAGCTAAGCATGCAACACATGCTTTATTCGAAGAAAGCAGGAATAAAACAAAGCTTGGAAGAAAGACTACTTTAAAACTAAAAACTACTAGCAAAGAATAGCAAATATTTTTGCCACGTTGGAAAAGCAAGATTCTTCATAGGATCAATTATCTTCAATTGGCAGGTTTTTGGGGAAGAGGTTCACGAGAAAGCAAATTGGAGATTGGGTAATTGACAATTAGCACTTGGATCCGGTTTTAAATTTTATGCCTAAAGGTTTCTTTGTAGCAGTATTCCCGAATGAAGCAGAAAGAGACAAGATTTTAGGAGTGATGGAATGGAAATTCGGTTCATCATACCTGTTTTTACAGAGATGGCAAAGAAACTTTAATCCGTTGAATTTCAATCCATGCAACAAACCCATGTGGATTCATCTCTACAATCTTCCCTATGAGTACTGTTCAGGAAGTTGCTTTACAAGGATTGGAGATGTACTCGGGCATACATTGGAAGTGGATTTAACAAAAAGTGAAACTTTGATTTATGCCAGAATTCAAATACTTTCAATTAAAGACATCCCTGGGAAAACTCGACTAGTCTCTGGTGAAAGGGAATGGTTCCAAAGTATTGAAATTGAAACTCCCAAATTCTGTTGTTTTAAATGCAAGCGTAGGAATCACAATGTAGATAACTGCAAAAGATTCCCACCAATCTTCAGGGACATTTGGAAGGAGAAAAATCCTAGGAAAGAAGCAATGGAAAACCCGAGCGAGGAAGAACAATCTGACAATGGAAATAGTGTAATCAAAATTAACGGTTTGCAAGCTTCTTCACATGTAAAAAATTGGCAAATCGTGGTTGCCAATCCAATTGAGGCCAATTTAGTTTATGGTAACATAATATTCATCCATTTAGGATAATATGAGCATAACTCTAAGGAAGGTGAGGATATGGTGACGAGGAAAAGAAGAGAGAGATATGTTGGATGGGGAGTAGGAGGTAGAGGAGGGCGAGGTAGGTATTGGAAGGAGGTGGGAGTTGAATTGGTGGTTATAGGGATATTTATGGGAAGGTGATATGACAGGAGTATGTAAATATAAAGGTAGTG
>VDFB02063052.1:0-69939 GCA_007258455.2 Sequoia sempervirens
CCTGGATGGGGTCTAGGGGAAGTGTGCCCTTAGCGAGGGCTCGAGGGCAGCGCCCCCGAAAGGAAAATTTTATTTATATTTTATTATTGTAAACCTGGACCGTTCATCATTATGTCTCATATCTGACGACCAGTATTTTATTATCTTGACTTGCCCTAGAAGGAAACCCTATTTTATGAGGGCATTGTATTACGACTGTGTATTGCAATGTAGTCTGAGAGTCTGATAGCAGCTGTGTTTCCTTTGGATCTCTAAGTGGTGATAATCCTATGAGAAGCTTGCTTTGCAAGTATATTGTAATCTTTGTGATTTCTAAATAATATATTGGGTGGCTTTTGGAGTGTGGGGTTTTTCTCCCGAAAGGGTTTTCCCCACGTAAATCATGGTGTCGTGGTATGCACAATATTTGTGTTTATTTTTGTTTAAGTTTCTATAACTGTTAAAGATCTGTAAAAGTTTTGCATTATTCTCCTCTCAAGATTAGTGTAGGAAGTTGTTCCGCTACCTTAGCTTCCTTACAAGTGGTATCAGCACCTGATCACATTTGGTTTTAGTTGTGGGTTGTTGGGTTTTTTGAACTAATCCAAATTTGAGTGGGAGCTTGTGTAGAAGACACTTTATGATCTTGTTGCAGGAATTTTCAGATGGCAAGTTCATTAGGAAGAATAGAGGTGGATAATTTTTTTGGAAATAATTTTGAAATGTGGAAGCTAAAGATGGAGGATTTGTTGATAGATCAAGATCTATGGGATGCTGTTGATGAGAATGTTTCAAGGCCTGTAAATCCTACTCAAGTTGCTCAATATGATGTTATGGACCGTAAAGCTAAGGGTCTAATCAAATTGTGCTTGGAAGACTCTGTTCTAATCAATGTCCATGAAGAGACATCTGCACAAAAACTATGGAAGAAGCTTGGTGAGATGTATCAAGCCAAATATTTAGTGAACAAGATTTTCTTGAGGAAGAAATTGTATTCCTTGAGAATGGAAGAGGGTGGATGAATTACAAACCATTTGGAAGCATTCAATTTGTTGGTGGCTCAGTTGGCATTAGTTGGTGTCAAAATGGATGAGAAAGAGAAATGTCAGATCTTGCTTTGTTCTTTTCCCATGAAAAACATTGTGTTGTGGTATGCATGATGTTTATGTTTATGTTTATTTAGTTTCTATAAAAATTGTAAATATTTGAAAAGTTTTTGCATAACTCTCCTCTCAATATTAGTGTAGGAAATTGTGTTGCTACCCAAGCTTCCTTACAAGTGGAATTGGGATTGATCAACTTTGGTTTCAATTATGGGTTGTTGGGTTTTTTTGAACTAATTCAATTTTGAGTCAAAACTTGTGCAGAAGATACTATGTGATCTTGTTACACAAATTTTTAGATGGCAAGTTCATTAGGGAGAATAGAGGTAGACAATTTTTTTGATAATAATTTTGAAATGTAGAAGCTGAAGATGGAGGATCTATTAATAAATTGAGATATGTGGGATGTTATTGATGATAATATTTCAAGGACTGCAAATGCTACTTTGGTTGTTCAATATGATGTTATGGACCGTAAAGCCAAGGGTCTAATTAGATTGTGCTTGACAGAATATTTTAATAAATTAATATGAAGAGTTATCTACAAAGAAAATGTGGAAGAAACTAGGTGAGATATATCAAGCCAAATTTTTAGTAAACAATATTTTCTTGAGGAAGAAATTGTATTCCTTGAGAATGGAGGAGGGTGGACAAATTGCAGAACACCTAGATTGCAGAACACCTAGAAGCATAAAATTCAATATGTTGGTGGCTCAATTGGCATTAGTTGGTATAAAAATGGATGAGGAGGAGAGATGTTAGGTATTTCTTTGTTCTTTCCTTGATTCATGAGATTCTCTCGTAATGGTTATTGGGAGTACTTCTATTGTCTTGAAAGTTGAAGATGTTGTGGATGTTTTTCTTTCTGAAGAGAGAAGGAAGGTATCCATTAGTGCCAAGGAGGCCCTAAATTCTCTTGGAAGACTTAAGGGAAAAAGAAATAAGAATGATAAGCATGGTAAATCCAAGTCCATGGGGAGATCCAAATCTCCTGGAAAGTTCAAAGCTATTTACTGAAACTACAATAAGCCTAGATACTTTTGTAAAGAGTGTAAAGAGGAAAAGAAAAAAATTGATTATGATTTTGGGTTCAAGAAAGAAAATGGTGATGCATTCATTGCAACTTTGGCCGCTCATGTAGGTAATTATGCATGGTTAATTGACTCAGGTGCATCTTCCATATGACCTCTAATAGATATTGGTTTTTTTAATATGAATAATTTGATGGAGGTAAGGCATACTTGGGTGATGATTCTCATTTAAATATTGTTGGCCATGGTAAATTTAGAATCAAGTACTTGATGGTAGAATAAAAATGATTAATGGTGTGTTGCATATCCCTAGATTAGCACAAAATTTATTATCTGTGAACAAACTAATAGATGCAGGTGTGTAGGTAGTCTTTTATAATACAATATGCAAGATGGTTAGAGGTGCTATGGTGATTGTTATAGGTGTCAGATTTGGCACATTGTATAAGCTTGATGCATACACTGTCGAGTGTAATAGTACTTATGTGAAAATAAATTATGTGGCTAATTCATTGGAAAAGGTGATGGTTTCACCATTAGTGGATGTTTATGGCTTATGAGTACCCAAGGGTGCCCTTTCTTTTGAATCAAAATTACTTGTAAAGAAGACTATGTTATGACACTAGAGACTTGGTCACATTGGAGAAAATGGTCTAAGGACCTTGAAAAATAAAAACCTTGTTGAAGGGTTGACTGATTATAATCTTGATTTTGATTTTTGTGAGCATTGCATTTATGGTAAACAAAACCGTGTTCAGTTTTACTTGAGTTCTCATAAATCTTGTGATGTGTTGGATCTTATTAATTTTGACGTGTTTGGTTATCTAAATATTCCCTCCATTGGAAAATCCACATATTATGTTTCATTTATTGATGATTATAGTAGGACATGCATATATTTTCTAAAGAATAAATCTAAATTTTTTAGTCGATTTAAAGAATTTAAAGCAATGGTTGAGTTGCAAATTGGAAAGAAAATAAAATGTTGATGATTGATAGTGGCGGTGAATTTTTCTCCAATGATTTTGATAGATTATATAAAGATTGTGGCATTCATAGACAAAAGAAAACTCCATATTCTTCACAATATAATAGAGCTACAAAAAGAATGAACAAGACACTAATGGAGAAGGCTAGGATTATGCTTAGTGGTGCTAGTCTATTAAAAAAATTTGGGTTGAAGTTGTTTCCATTGCTTGCTACATGATTAATAGGTCCCCTACATCATCTCTTGTTGATAAAAATCCTATGGAGGTGTTTTTGGGTCACAAGCCTTCACTGGGACATCTTAAAGTTTTGGGTTGCAAGGCATAAGCACATGTGCCAAAGGAGACACAAACAAAGTTGGAGAACAAGGCTATGAAATGTATCTTCATCGGATATAGTTATGGTGTGAAAGGATACAAGCTTTGGGATCTAAATGCATAGAAGGTAATATATAGTAGAAATGTTGTTTTTAGAGAAACTAAGCCTTCTCTGTTACATTGCAACCAAAACAAAGTGACTAGAAAGATGTGATTCAACATCCTTCTATGCCTAAGAAGGTTGAATCGAGGACCCTCGATAGACAAGAAGTTAAAAAAACTCATCTAGCTCTAAATCTTCAGAAGAGGAGTAAGAACCTCCAACTCGACTTGTTTGAAGGTCTACAAGGCATAGAAAACTACTTGAAAGGTATTCACCTCATGACTAGAGATGTAATTTTTCTTTGAATACTAGCATGGATGAAACTAGATTTGTAGAGGAGGAATTAGGTATGAATGATGCAAAATCCTAGAAAAATTTTATAGATGAAGAGATGACAGATTTGAATAAGAATGATACATGGGATCTAGTACCATTTCCTAAAGGATGAAAACCTGTTGGTTGTAAATGGGTGTTCAAGAAAAATATTGGTTTAGATGGTGGTATTGAGAAGTACAAAGCACAGTTGGTTGCAAAAGGTTACTCTCAAGTTGAGGGTGTTGATTATGGTGAGATATTTTCTCCCATTACAAAAATAACATCCATTAGATTTTTGCTTTCTATTGCTACTATTTATGAACTAGAGGTTGAACAAATGGATGTCAAAATGACTTTCCTTCGAGGTGATATGGAGGAGGATATTTATATGACATAGTTAGAGCACTATGTGGTGAAAGGTAAAATTAATTTGGTTTGTAAATTGAAAAAATATTTGTATGGCCTCAAACAATGTCTTAAGATGTGGTACCCGATATTTGATATATGTGTTGAGTTTGGGATTTGAGCGTTATAATTCAAATCATTGTGTTTATTATAAAATTGATGTGATAATTTCTTGTTCATTGCATTATATGTTGATGATATGTTATTTATTGGTAAAGGAAAGGAAAGATTTCAGAACTAAACTCTCAACTTGCAACTAATTTTGAAATGAAAGATCTTGGTGCAACTAAACACATTCTTGGGATGAAAATTAGAATATATAGGGTGAACAAAAATCTATGGTTTGGCCAAAGTAAGTATGTCAATTCAATTTTACAAAGGTTTAACATGTCAGATTGTAGACAATCGTGTGTTATTTTTATAGTTGGAACAAAGTTATTTGTTTAAGATTATCCAACATCCCCATCAAAGATGGAAGACATTAGAAAAGTGCCTTACTAGAGTGTAGTTGGAAGTTTGATGTATGTTATGGTGTGCACTAGACCAGACATTGCCAAAGAAGTGGGATTTCTTTCTAGATATATGTATAATCTTGGTAGATTTCATTGGAATGTAGTTAAAAGAGTATTTAAGTATTTGTGCTGTACCTTAGAGTATTCCTTGTGTTATCATGGTTGTTCGATAGGAGATGAGTTTTCCCTTGATATTCATGATTATGTGGATTTAGGATGGGTAGGTGATGTTGATAACATATGATCCAATAGTTCTTATGTGTTTACTTTAATTGGTGGTGCAATCAGTTGGATGAGTAAGCAATAAGTTTTGGTTGCTTTGTCCACTATTGAAGGTAAGCATATTTTAGCTATTCATGCTTGTAAATAAGCCATTTGGCTTAAGATACTGTGTCCAAATATTGGAATAAAACAAGGTGCAATGATAGTTTATTGTGACAGTTAGAGTGCAATCTACCTAGCTAAGAACCCAACATTTCATGCTAGGACCACGCACATTGATGTACAATATTATTTTGTTAGAGATATGGTCAAGGATGGCAGGGTGAAGCTAGTTAAGGTAGATACTTTGATGAATGTTGCATATTCTTTAACTAGGATTGTGAGCACAAAGAAGTTTAGATGGTGTTTGAAGTCTAGGGCCTCTCAGCCCCCAACAATTAAATCATGGTGTTGATACTCCCTTTGCTCTTGCAAGGTTTCAACAAGCGAGAATGTTAAGAAAATGATGTCTCAACCTTCTTGGACTAAAGAATATACTGGGTACTCTATTCTTGGGTCTTAAGAAATTCACTACTTTCTCAAAACGTTTGCTAGTGTTCCTGTAACCCATATTTCTCATAACTAGCTGCAAAAACCATTCTTCAAGCATAATTTAGTTTAAGGTTTGACAATGCATATCCCAAACGTATGCCCACCCTTGAATTGGTATTGGAACTCCTTATTCATCCTAGAACTTCAACTCCATAGTAGCACCCCAAATAGGTCTCCCACTATATAACATAATATGACATAGTAGGGAATACCATTTAAAAAATATATTTTTCTCATCACTTTTTATTGCCATTAGACCCTTATGGATGCTTTCTATTATAAAAGTGGAAAAATCAAAGCTTCTATTTAGGTTCCTATGCTAGTTTTAGATGCCATCATCATTAAATGTACTGGCAAGCACAACAACTAGAACTTAACATAAAACAAAGTAAGCATTAATGCAATAATATTCAAATATGTCATAATCAATTTGTTTTACTTCATCTCTGGCAAACTTCAGCAGTTTCCCATTTTGATCTCTTCTTTTGTGATGAGGTAACCACATGAATCTATAGGTATGTTTATCTATATCATATTCTCTGCACAACGAGTCAAAGTCTATGGGAACATTTGTAGCTAAATTTAGACTAAACACCTCACATATAAATGCTCTCTCTAACCTAGTTAAGAGACCACCCTTTTCATTTAGAATTGTTCTAGAATGTGGGTCATAATATTTGGCAATTTCCCTTATTAGGTTTACATTGATTAAAAACATTTGGCACCACTAGCCTGCCTAGGTCTAAATTCCATATGTTGGATATGGGTCTTATAATGTTTATTCTTTTGTGAGAGTACTTGAATAGGTCCGACCCATATACTAGGATGGTTGCATCCCTTACTGTTTTGACCCTATCTAAAAGGATCCTAGACCCTTGGGCATGCTTTTCCCTGTTGGAAGAACTAGGAAGTTGGCTTATAATGTCCTCCTCTAACTTGTTTCACTTTCCTAGCTAAGGATGACGCTCAACTCATTTTAAGGTTTTAAGTTCAATGACTAGGGTTTTCTAAAATTGGATACAACTTAGGGTTTTACCAATAAATAAATAGTCTAGAAGTATTTCAAAACCCTACCAATAGAAATTTTCACAATTGAAAGAAAATTCAAAATATTGAGTAGGTTCTTTGTATCTTGAAACCCTAATTTTCCTATGCAACTTCTGAAACAACCTCAATTGTTCAAAATTTTCACACAAGTTTCCTTTGAATGTTTCTAAGGATAAATAAGTGTATTTGATGTATAATCTCTAAAACATCTGGTAGATATCGGTCTCCTCATGTAGTAATGACTCATACGAGAAAAACCCACAGGTCACCAACTAACCATTCTCAAATTTGAATGCAAACCATTGATCTTGGTGGGAGATTAAATTGACAGCCAACACATTACTTTTCCTTAGCATATAAATGTTTTAAATCCTCATGGGCTAAGTTGTGCTATAAATACCACATGCACTACAATAGGAATCCACCACTTGTAAAGTTCTCTTTAAGTCATGAGATGGTCCCACAACTACCATCAATTTTTTTTAAAAAGATGCCACACTATTTACCCTTTATATGGTGGAGACACTTTTCAATGGAGCATGTGAGTACAACTTTGAATAGCTACTCATTATAAAGAAGACATGCACTGTAATGACATCAAGACATGTGGCACCTAGTCCCTCTAATATTTATTTGACAATGCTTTAACTCTTATGGCTAGGCCTATTGCTGAGTAGATGCCAGGTGTTGTCGCAACACAAGGGTGAATGTTTTCTTTTTGTTTTCTTTGAGAAGTTGCATTGCACTAAGATGTTGCACTACAAATAGGAGCTCGCCACCAATAAGTGTATTAACCCTTTTCCGTGAGGAGGTCATCGGGAGTGACACATGGAAAAAGAGCACATTAGCACAACTTTAATGAACTTGACCATTTATAACCCACACTCTATGTAGGGATCCTATGACGCAATAAAAATAAGACACGTGGCAACATAACACATAGTTACAACTTCGAAAGGCTTAGGAATTTGTGACTCGCAATGAACTAAGTTGATGCAATGCAATGAAAACATGCCATGTGGATGCCAGTAGGGATGATGATAGGGACCATCCTATGGGAGCATGTAAAGGTAATTTAGGCAATTTAAAGTGCATAGGTTTAATGGGCTAAGACGATTACTAGGACAAAAGGGCCAATAATTAAACAAGTTAAAAGGCTTGAAGACACCACTTAAAGGCTAGCCACGGGCTAGGCAAGTCAATGATGAATTATAAGATAACGTGCAAGAACAATGATAGGAGTTTAGGGTTTTAACATAAATGAATAAAACCTATTAGGAGATGCTCTAAAACCATAGAATTTTAAACCAATGTCAACACACCTCATGATTTAGTTGTTCATCTAGGTGAGCATCTATTGCAAGCCATGACATTTCTCATCTTTTTTGATGAATATGCAGTTATCTATATTATTAATAAAGATAAAGTTACATATTCACAAAAAAAAGGGTGGGTGGTAAGAAGGCACACCCCAAGAGTCAAATGGGCAGAGCCCAAAAAACCAAAAAAATAGAGTCACTTGGGCCTAGCCCAGAAATCCATAAACACTACAAACATGTAAAATAAAAAGACCATTAAGTGACCAGAGTAGTGCCACCAGAGCCAGGAAGGTCTCTGTCATTCATTTTTTCCCCATACATCAACGGGGTCTGGAGTGACGCTAGGAGGACCCTAACCATCATCATCTTCTTTTTCTTTATCTGCTTCCTTTTCCTCGTGTTGAGGCAAGATTGCCAGTGCTAGACGTGGGAAGCATTTACCAATGTCTGACCAACTAGAGCCGCTATCAGGAGCATTATTAGAGGGCCACACAGAGGCGCCACCGCCGCTCCTTGCCACCCCTCTAGAGGGCCACCTTAGGTTAGCCTGCGGAGGAGGAGAACATGACTGCCGAGGAGGGTGGGAGCCACGATAAGGAGGAGCTTGAGAGTGGGGGCGAGTAGAGCCACTCTGTCGTCGACCCCCATGAGGGGGACGGGTCATGGGAGGAGGTGGGAAAAGAGGGAACCCAAGCCACAGTACATGAGGCATTGCTCCAATGGTCCAAAATCACTTAGAGATGAGGCATCTCAAGTGTAAAGAAACATTAGAGGCAAAGAGGCATTGCCCCAATGGTCTAGAAGCACCTGGAGGTGAGACACCTAGAGCTTGAACTTGTATCTACAAAAGCACATTAGAGAAAATAATAGCTTTAGAATACAAATAAACATTTTTATCCATTTGGTTGTGAGAAAATATGTAGGAATTTCTATCTTTTCAAATACTAAAGAGGATTTCCACCCTGAAAGTGTGCCAAAGCTGGGTATACTTAGCGGGAAGCCTAGGCGAATCACCCAGCAAAATCATATGCCAAGAAAATGGCTTTGGCTGGAAAGGCTGAAAGAAGTCATGAATCCAATTCCAAAATTGTTGGGCTCTAGTACAAAACTAGAAGAGATTATTAAAAGACTCTGCTTGCCCACAAAACGGGCACTGAGGGTCTTGGACCCCCAAGTGAACAAGCCAAGACCCCATTGGTAGGTCTTGGAAAAGAATACACCAAGAAAAGTGGGTGAGATTAGGCTCAACACTTGTAAAACAAGTGGCAGAGAATCTTTTTCACTAAACAGACGCAAAAGACTGAAGATGCCACTGTTGGTTCAAAAGATCAATCATAGGAAAGTGCGGCGAAAGCCACATATAACCAAGCCTAGGCTTATAATTTTCGAAAGGGGTGTCTAGGTACCACTTCCAGTCCTTCCACCAGGGCTTTGTACCATGAATTCCCACCTTATGAAGCATATCTGCTGGAATAGCATTCACCAGACCATCATAGGTATCACGGTCCTGGTTTTGAAGTCTATAATGAGCACGAAAATCTTCCCACGACATAATACGCATCGTGGGTCTGTGAAACACATGTTGCAAGGTTTGGATACCTTTCTTATGGAATCTTAAAGCCTTAAGCCTAGGTGATTTGGCCAACAGTTGATCATTACTAGCAAAAAGAGGCGACCACCACACATTCTGTTGATTGAGAAAAATCCCATCATGGAAACCAGAGCCCGCCCAGTAGAGCCAAGGCTTAACCGCTTCCCAGGCTCTCCAAATGCTTTTGGCCACAAAATTTCCCACAATTTGGACTGATTCCTTCATAACTAGAAGGGTTTGAAAGCTAATACCCTTCCACAAAGGTTGGTGAATAGGAAATCCAGACTGAATGCAGTGCCCAAGGAGAATTTTAGTCTCTTGTCGTTGAGTGGAGAGTAGGCCAAGCCCTCCAGAATCTCTGGGTAGGAAGAAAAATTCCCAAGCTACGTGATGAAACCCTCGATGGGTCTCAGAAGAGGCCCAAAGAAATTCATGCAACAGTTTTTCAAGCTTGACATAGGCGGCTTTCGAGGGAGCTCAAAAAGAAGAATAATAGATGTGCGTAGGGACCAAGATTTTAGAACAGACTTGAAATTTCCTAGCCAGAGAGAGATGCTTGGTAATCCAATAGGCCAAATTTTGCTCAATGGAGAGAACAACTTTCCACAACTCAGTTGGGGAAGCCTGAAAGGCAAAGGGAATGCCAGAAATTGAAAGATTTCCCCTGGTCTAATCCACTTCCAGTTGTACTGTTGAAACCAATGGGAGTGGGCAGAATAGATTTCCTATAGCACAAGGTTTTATGCCACTGAATGGTGGAGCCAGAAGCAAAGCAAAGCAAAAAATTTCAAGGCACTCCAGAGCTGCCTTATTGTTGTGTTCACCCTACAGAAGAGTGAGGAATGAGTCATTAGCAAAATGGCCATTAACAAGTTGAACCTGCGAGTTGGGAAAAGAAATGCCTCTAACCCTCTGCTAGGAAACTGCATTAGCAAGAAAATAACCAAATCCTTCAACAGTAAACACATAGAGAGAGGGGGAAAGCAGGCAACCCTGCCTGATGGAGCGGAACAAGTCGAAGGCAAGGGACTAGCAATCATTAATGTTGATGCAAGCAGAGGCGTTTGAGAAAAGTATTTGGATAATCTGAATGAAATTAGGCCCAAACCCCAACGCATTCAACATGGCGAGAATAAAAGGCCATTCAATGCGGTCATAGGCTTTAGCAAAGTCTATTTTGAGGAAAATGGCTTTTTGGTTAGAATTCCTAGCCCATTCCATTCCTTCTCAAACAACAATGATATTATCCAAAATAAATCTAGATTTAATGAAACTAGTTTGCTCCAAGCGCACAATTTGAGGCAGAAGATGTCAGATTTTCAAAGCATGGGCTTCTGCAATAATTTTATATGAAACATTGAGGAGCATGATAGGCCGCCAATTGCAGATATCCTTGGCATCGCCAGTTTTAGGTATGAATTTAATATTTCCTTTATTAATTATATTTCCAAGGGATTAAGAATAAAAGGCTTAAAGATAGACTTTATGCAAATTGTACCCAACACAATCCCAAAGGGATTTGTATAGTTCACACAAGAAGCCATCAACACCTGAGGCTTAGTCATCTACCATGGTGTGAGAAACCTCCTTCAGGTCCTCAACTATGAGCAGTTGCGCACAAAAAACTTTCTAGGCTGAAGATAGCTTGTTTGGCACAACAACAAGGAAATCCTGAAGAGCTTGTTGTCACTTTGGCATATACTCTTGAGCAATGAAAACTTGTTCATAATTCCTAACAAAGGCCTGGAGAATGTCAAGTAGCTCAAAAAACACTTGAGTGCCTTCTTTGATTTTTTTAATACCAAGAGATGAGTGCCTAGCACGAAGCGCTAGAAAAAACTCCTTAGAGGCACGGTCACCAATTTTTAACTAGTGCATGGCCTTGATTTGCGCACCTCTGGCAGCATAATTATCTGCAACTTGATTTTTGTGCCTTAATTCCTCCACCCTAACTTGTAATGATGGGGAGAAAGGGATAGCCGCTAGAGCCTTAGTAGTTGAGCGGAGATTAGCCATGGTTGCCTCATAAGATCTATGGCGAAAGATAGCCAGTTGGCACCCATAAATGCAAAGAAACCTTGCAGTGCGAGTGATGGCATCATTCCACCAAGTAATCCAACCTATATTGTGAGGTGGCCTACACTCCAAATTCCAAACTGTACGAATGTGGGCCAACATGGGCTGATGACGCAACAAAGACGTGTTCAGGAAGAACTGGGTCTTGCAGGAACGAGGCTGTCTTAACTCCCATTCAATGCGAAAAGAGATGGGGAAATGGTCTGACAAAGTCACATCCACTAACGACTTAACCAGAAGTGAAGAGCAATCAAAGGATAAAAAAGATTGAGCCGAGATCATGGCATGATCAAGGCGCTTAAATATCCTGTCTTAACCAACTTGGTAATTACAACAAGTGTACCAGAAAGAATGAGAATGGCGATGACCAATATTGGGATAAAAAAGCCTCAGTTTATTGTGCATGTAAAACCACGCCTCTCATTCGCCAACTGCCCATCTAAATAGCAAAGTACCATGTTTGTCGTACATTATCTCAACCATATTGAAATCCCCACATAAGAGCCAGGTAGCAAATGACAGTGAATCAACAATCCAGCGCCAAAGCAGAGATCTTTCAACAACATCATTCGAGGCATAGACATTAATAATCCCAAAAGAATTATTATCAATGTTAAGCAGAATCCAGATGAGCCGATGTGTGGGGTCAGACCTACAATCAACCACACAAGCATGCCACTGTGGGGACAAAAGGGTGACTACTTCACCATGTCTAGCCTCATGATCAACACAAAACATTTTACTGGCTAGCCAAATAGACTGACAAGCCAATGAGAGCAAAAAACCAGTGATTTTCACTACTTGGAGATAAAGCACTTCAATACCAGTATACTTTTGTAGAGTATCCCTAATGAAATACTTCCTAGAGAGGTCCGTTAGACCTCGAACATTCCATGAGAGGAAATTCATGAATGAAACTCCTCCATATCATCGGAGTTCGGCTCCTCAACCAAAGTAGAGAAGTGATTCTACAAAAATTCTGGTGGAATTGAACCAATTTGAATGTTTGGAGAAGAAAATCTCCATTTCTCCTGCACATATTCCCCTTATTCTAGAGGTGGAAAAGGGCTACGGGACCACCTTTAAGCTCTTGACACGGGAGAAGATTTAGTCGGCTGTGCTATCATGACAGTAGCAGGCTAAGGCGTAGCCTTAGGCCTTGGCTGTGCTGAAGTATTGATAGACCCAACCTGGGCCTCTTTCCCCTTTGCTGAAGGGTTTAAAACTTCTTTAGCTGGCTTAGGGAATTTGAAAACTGTCCCAAAGCCATTGGACTTATTTTTACAGTTCATAATCGTTGTCCATTTCTCCTCAAATTTGGCAGCAATAGTCTCCACCTGACGGGGCTTTTCAAAATATCGTGGTGGTGAAGGAGTACGAGGAATTTCCAAAGAGAAGTCCTTAATCTTGTGGTATGCAGACTGGCATCTATAACACATGTTCGATAGATTAAAATAAGTGACTTTCTGGGTATGACAGAGAGCTCCAATTTGAATATCAATGGAATCCTTCAAATCCTATGAAAGGTCCACTTCGACACAGACCCGTTTATGGGGTCGAGTCTGAAAGAACCTATCTGTCTCAATACAAATGACCTTCCCTAGAGAGGACACAATATGGTTCAAAAAAGGCACACAAGGCAAAGGAAAATCTGGAAACTCAATCCAGACTGGGACCCACAATTTGGTGTCATCCGAGATAGTGAAGTCCTGGTTCACGACTGGAAAACCAACAAAGATGACCGAACATACTAGGGACCATGATTCAGGATTTCCTGAACCTGACTGACCTCCACAAAGCAGAAAAGAAAAAAACCCTTAGTTAAATTTTGGACCATGTCAAGGCGGACCCCATGAGGGACCTAGGCCTTGTGGACCCATTCTTTAAGCATGCTTTCAAGGGGAGTCCTCCCAACAAAACAACCAACAAGAGTATGCTACTCAAGCCATTGACATGCAAAATCAAAATTTGGCAAGGGTAAAACCACATCAACCAAGGAGTCAAAAGACTTGCCTCATGAAACACTTTCGAAAAAAATTTCATGGTCGCTTGTTCAGAGGGGGAGCCATTGAGCATAGCTGTTGAACCGCCAACATGAGAAAGAACTATTGGGTTAGAGTTGGTGGAGGGCATAATAAACCAAAAAGCCTGCAGTAAATGTGGACTTACACACAGTAAAGGAAAATCCTACACCTAAGGCACGGTATTAAACCCTAATAGAGCTCATTCACCAAAACACCATTTGGTCCACGTTTCGACATTTCTCATCTTCAAGAATCATATTTTACATATCTACATCTTAGATTTGTTCAACAATGTCTTTATCATCTTAACAGAGTTTTATGTGTAGTAGGTTAGTTGATGGTCTAGTGACAACCTTTAGGGCCAAAATATACATTGGATACTATTACAACACTTTTAGTTTGCTTATTTTTAGTTATGTTCAATCCTATTAAGAATATCCCTAGGAACACCCTCTTAGGTCTAGCTAAGCCTAAAGTGAAGGAGAGAATATCTACTCTTAGAAATTGGCCTTAAATCACTAGCTTTGTGTCGATGATTTTATCAATCCCTCTTTACGATGATATTTCCCTAGCCATGGGGTGGATTGATTCGTTTAGGAGTGTGAAAAATGATTTTGGGACCCAATGGTTCTTTTTCCAAACATGTTTTAATAATTTCTAGGTAAGAGACAATTTGGAAATATCAGTAGAGACCTCAACAACTTAGAAGTTTTGTTGTAGTGTGTTTTATTTGTATGTAGTCTTGGCATCCCACCAACTTGCACCAATAGAATGGCATTGTTGCTTGGGATATGATATCTTGTTTCTTATTTTCAAAATGCTTGTAATATAGTCATTGAAGAAGTTATTTGATGCCACTAAATTTATTTGTAAGTCGACAGTCTACCAACCTACACTAGTAGAATGATGGTAGGGATGTAAGTTCTTGTTTGGTACTCTCAAGATTATATCCAATTTTGAAGAAATTTGTCTCTTCCAAGTGACAAGAGGCAACTCTATTTTAGTCAAACCCAAGATCAATGAATACATCAAATGAATTGAATATGGAAGAAGAAAAAATGAATACCAATAAGGACAAGAAGAAGTTACAACCCATGAAGACAACATATAATGAGGAAAGCTCAAGGCACAAGTCACTACCAAAATCTCAAGATCTAGAAAGAGGAAAATCAAGTGGAGATGATGAATTCATTGATTCAAGAAATCAATACTGATATACTTCTTGATGATTCAGTTGATAATATGTTTAGAACACATGGGACAATATATAGGCTTGACTATGAGATATGAAGGAATGATCTTATTGGTGGAAGAAATAAGGATAGGTCTTATGATGCACACAATATTCTAGCACGAAAAATTGGCAGATATAGACTAAAGTGCTTATTTAAATTATTTTATTTAATATAGGTAAATGAAAATAACCGCACACAAATATTTTGAAGAGTTATTAAACTTTTTAGGCTACATATTTTATTTGTTTTTTATTTTTATTATTTTTGTATTTAGCTCTTTAATAATTTTTGTTAATACACACACACCATTACACTTCACCCTTTGCTGCTATTGTAGTTATGCCTCTTGATACAATAAAAAAATTATATATTTAAAAAATAAACTATCATATAAAATTTTGATATTATTGATATAATTATGTACTTAAATATGAAATAAATGATTTATTAAAATTACAGGTAAACTAATACAAATATATTAAATATATTTATAGATGCAAAGATACCTATGCTAATTTTGTTTAACAATTAATATTGAAAATTTTAATTTTTTTAAAATATAGTGATCCTATGATTTTTTATTTTTTAAGTTGTACTGAAATTCTGATTTATAAAATACATAAATATATATAAAAAAGAAGAAAAACAATCATATAATTTTTTTATTAAGTGATGACTAATTTCAGGAGCTTATCTATATGACTCAGGGTGCATTGGAAAACAACAGTATAGCAATTTTTATTTATTTTTATCATATTACTCTTGGTCTATAAATAAATAGATACGAAATCATAATTTTATATTTGTATCAAAGATTTATCACTTTATTTCTATTTTTAGTGGGATCTTTGTCATCTACAAACAACGAATAAGGATTTGTTAAGTAACAATTAGCATTTTATTTATCAAATTACTATAGCTCTGTAAAAATAAACTGATATGTAATCATAATTTCATAGTTTTGTCAAAGATTTACCATTTTATTTCTACTTTTGTGGGTCTTTGTCACTCACCAACTATGAATAAGGATTTGTTTGGCAGATGCCAATCCCTGTCCCTTACCAAGAAGCAAATATACACTTTCATTTGCATGTAAAAGCTTTAAAATTAAAATTGATCTTTTTTTTTTTCATTTAACTTTTTCCATTCCAAGACCATAACAAAGTGCATCAAATGATTTTGTTGCTATGATAACATGTAAATAGCTCCAAAAATAACACCTGATGGCAAATAGCTCCAAATTTCTATCTAGCAACACCCACATAAGAAAAATACATGCAACTTTGAAAAAGTTACAGTTTTAGACTGCTAAAGATTTGTAAAACATTTTTATTCTTGGAGTGCCAAAGCATCTAACTTTTGTCTGTGTTAGGAATGATGAATTTGTTTGTAGGGAATTCCCATCTCTAGAATTAATGGGATTCATATTGAAATTTCCTCAAACATATATCTATTATTCTTCAAATATATCTTTATAATTATTCAATTTTTTAATAGAAATGTCATTGCATATTAATCAAGAAAGTAGCTAGTGGAGTGCTACAAAGTAAACTTCCCAAAGACACACTTATACCGTTAGTAAGGCACAAATCCAATTACATATGAAAACTATATAAAATAAGACATACCATGAAATCCAAGCATAATTTGAAATCATGGTATTCAACAAAGAAATCTCGAAAACTTTGGAAAACATTGGCATTCAACAACATTTCCTGCTCACTTATCCATCTTTTAGCTGGTGTTGATCCGAGTAGAAATAAGTAGGGTGATGATGTGGTTTTCTATCTCCTGAGGTCAGAAGTGACTCTTCAAATTTCTGCAGTAAGTCCCTTGGATTTGTTGGCGATTAAATTCGCACCTCTAGAATGTGAATTTGAAACAGACAACTATGCACAGTAAAACTGCTCTTCAAATTAGGAGGGGAAGCTCCCTCTTGTTGATGGTATGAAAGAAAGTAAATTAAAACTAATTTGCCTATCTTTTTGTTTCAGCTAGAGCAGAAGGTTTATAAAACACAAACGCCGCAGCTGAGATTTTCTGATTAAGAACTTCAACTACGACTAACTTAAGCTAAAGACGTTTCTAACTTCTCAAGTAATACGCAGAGCAAGAGAATTTAGAAATGAACAAGGTTGATTTTCTGACAAAGGCTTAAGAGAACTCTTTCTCAACATACATCTACACACTTCAATGTAGGCTGAAATTGAGATCACAAAAGCATGACACAATAAATGGAAATCTGAGGCGTTATACCAAGGTAAAGGAGGCTCATGATTTTATTTCTCAAACTTCTAGAACGAAGATTACACTAAACACATGCACGAAACAAAAACTTACAGCTAAAGAGGCTTGCAAACTTGTTCTTACACAAAAGGGACAATGATTACAACAACTACTTGTTGGCTAAAAGAGACTCAACAATTCGCTATCATAAACACAATTGAACAACACTGAATAACAATAGAAGGCACTTAGGCTCAACGTTTTGTTATCACTAGCATGGTTAAAGAAAACTAATGAGCAAAGGCTCTTATTTATAGGAAAATAGAGGAGTAGGGAACCCTAAAATATCCTTGCTTTCACAATCTAGGGCTTGCTCAACAAGCAAGCTTTATTTCTAAATCTAGAAAGAAGATAACATCTAACACCTAAGAAAGCAGAAAAAGCGGGAAACACCAACTATTACATTTATCTTCTTTCTCTTCTTCAAAGAATGGATAAGAATTGCTCCAAGAATAGAAAGAAAACGGAAATAAAGCTTCTAGATGAAAGCCATTTCAAATCTCAATCACATCCGCTAAAAAGTAGGAAGTTGTGTCCCAGTTTGGTGCATCTATCCCATCAATAGCAAAATTACATTTTTCCAAGATATCCTCTCCATTTGCAATTGATCTTAGGAAATCTTCGACCTCATTGGCTGCCTTTTCAAACTTTGCTGACATCATCAAAAATATGACTCGTTCTCCTGCCAACTGGATTGCTGCTATCACAGCTGCGAACAACACTCTAAAATTGAGCTTGCACTTCATCAAGCCCAACGTAGGAACCATCTTTAAGACTATACTGAGAAGGAATCTCTGTAACAAACTCATTAATGAAAAGAAGAGCTTCAATCACCCTTTGTTTGTAGGTAATAAAATCTTTGGATATCCTCTTGTAAGTTTTAACCTTGAAGACATGATGCTCTCTCCAAGCAAGGATCTGCTTCTTGTGTTCTTTTGAAGTCGCTGAACCATAGGCTATATCTAAATAAACAATGATGATTTCATGCCTTGTTTTTACTTCAGCCACTGATTGTTCAAACCCTTGGATACCTTGACATAGCTCATGAGCGTTTTCTCTCAACTGAAACATTCGTGCCAAGATCTCCTTTCCTCTGACAATGAAACTCTCGATCCACTCTTGAGTCTCTTTCCCACAAATGACCAGCTGGTGTATCTAAAACCTGGGGCAGCAACTGAGTAGCCTGTGAAGAACCATGGACAAGGTTAGAAATATAAAGCCTGAGCTGTTGTATTTCAGCCTTGAGGGCTGCCTTGTCTTCTCCATCTTTGAGCACTCTTTCCTGAAGGCTTTCAGACACAATTTTGAATAGACTCACATCTGCATGTCTGGTATTTCTACCAAGATTAGCCTTGACCATCACGAAGTCATCCATATTCACCTCATCTCTGTTCTTATGTTCAGGAGGTAAGGCAGTCTCCATGATCACTTCACCATCAAGATTCCTTTCATAATGAACTTGCTTCTTTGCTTTCTTCTTAGGAGGTTCCTGATAGATGTTATCAAGGTCATCAAAATTCACCTGATATGAAGGTCTTCTTCTTACCCTTCCCAAGGAGTTCTCAAGTCAAGACACGGTAGTATCTTTACTAACTTCCTTAGGAGGTACAATTGCAATTTCTTCATCATCTTCAATATCAAGGTCGATGTGGATTTGTGAAGACCCTGCTAGTGGTATGGAGTCATGTGCTAAGGGTGCTTCTTCTGTATCCTTCTGAGGTATAGGTTCTTTTGGAGGAGCTTCTGCTTCAACTGTTGATGGCTCCTGTATGACTATGCCTGAGAATTCTAACCTCCTTACATTTTTGGTTGACCTCCTACCCTTCACACCATCTTGAGACTGACTTATGCCTTTCCCTTTTGATTGTGCTCTAGAAGAGGAGGGAAGTGATGACTGTACCCTTGGTGGCTCTGTTGTTGCTATGGATTTCTTCCTTTTAAGCACTAAGAAGACCTTGCTATGTTCGAGGACTTGCCTTGTCCTTTCTTCAACTGAGAGGGATTCCTTATTAGCCCAGTTGACTTGAGGAAGGGGCTGATCTTCAATTCCCTTTCAGGCATACATCGGCAGTAACACATCCTCATCATCATCTGACAATCCTTCGATATCCTCTGAAAGGCAGTCTTTTATTTGGTGAAGAGTGAGCCTGCTGTAACTACGCCTTCGTACCTCAAACTCATCTATGCAATTAGCCCAAAAATCTTCAAAGGCGGATATATGAGCATAGTTTTTCTCACGTCGGCCAGCATAGATGCCATGAGGGTCATAAGATCATCTCTCGCTATAAGGCTTGAGGCCCGAGTTTGTCTAACTCATCTCCCATTGTCTTAGCATCTGCTGCTGTCATGCATGTATAGATTCCTAGTCCCAATGGAAAATCGAGGGCTGGTTTCTTTCTGTTCCTCAAGACTGTGTGGACCTCATGTGCTTACCTTAAGAACTCCATGAAGACGACTTCATCTGATGGGTAGCTTGGTAGCATGAGCGGGGCACCTGAATAGCCATAGACTTTGAGATAGGTGAAAGTAGGAAATTGTATGAACCAATCTTCCCACTCCGCCATCACTGCCTTGGCAACTGAAGAGATATAGACGTGTAATTCATTGTCCAGGTCTCGCACTATGTACATCAGAAAAGCCTTGTTCACCCTCTTGTAGTGATGTAGTGACTTCGTGAATTCCAACTGAGGATAGTAGTTGTAGATATGCTGTACGCTCAATGATCCCTCGATGTTCAACCCTCTGAATTGACCTTGATAGGCCACCAGGTAGACTAGGTAAGAAACCATATGGAACTCGTGAAACTGGAAGTATTTTGTTATCTGCTGATGAAGGCTGTCACTGATCAAGGTGGGCCAATCATAAAACTCAGTCTTCTTCATGATGTGGGGTATGGCGTAGAACATCCAAGGTTGAAACTTGGTAGCATCTTCTGATCCAGTTACCCTATTGAGCAACATGATTATGATGGCAATCTCATCTTTGAACTCTCCTCGCCCGACGTTCTTAGGCAAAGTCTTATGCTTTTTCTTCATCCACCTTTGTGCAATCTTCTTGCTGTACTTGTCTTTGTGCATTTCCCATATCCTTTCACATTCACCCTTTGAAATAGTGACACTTTCAGGCCAAGGGGGAATGGAAAAGCATTTCTCAATCATGTCAGGCTTCAAACTGCAAATCAATCTGCCATCAACTGATTGAATCTCCCTTATAGCCGGGTTGTAATGCTTGATGCAAGCGATTACAAACTCAAGGCTCTGAACTGAAAAAGGAATAGACGCTGCTGCGAGGAGTCCAGAGTGTCCCAGGTTTTTGATTGAAGTGTTACCTGCGCTCTCTAAAGTGTGTAGATCAAACACCAGCTTGATGTGATGCAAGTCCGTCTCAGCTGTTTTGATGTAATCATGATAGAGAGATGATTCAGTCTTGAAAAAATTGGGAGTGTACTCCATTTTGGAAACCTTGAAGAATGACTATAAACTTGCCTAGGTTCAGACAAGTTTTGAGCAACTTACTATTTTTAGAATGCTGATTTTTCTTCCTCCAACAAACAAATTTTTTGAAATTTTTTCTGAGATATGGGTTTTCCTCAAAATTTCGTTGCAAGACAACCCAAATCATTTGTTTTTGAAAATTTTGGTTCTAGATTGAAAAAGCAGCAAACCTTAATTTCTTCAATTTTTCATGAAAAAAGTTGGCACCTGGGTTTTGTTCATAATGCAATTAGAAATGGACCCAGTTGATCAAATTTGAAAAACATTGATGGCTGATTGAAAAAGCAACCAACCCTAGAATTTGATTTTTTTTTGAAAAAAGCTATGATATGGGTTTTCTTCAGAAGACTAATTTGAGAGGACCCAAATGATAAAAAAATGAATGCACGGAGGATTTCACTGACATGCAAAGCAAAAAGCAGCTGCTGCAACTCGATGAAGTTCTCAAAAATTTCTTCAGAAGAATGAGATGATAAGACCCAAATGGCTGAAAACTGAAAACCTTGGTCTTCCTCTTGAAAAATTTGATCTTTTGGATGAAAAAGTGAGGGTTTATGTTGCTAGTTTGAAAAATTTGATGAATAACCAACAAACTTGAGTTCTTGAATCATGAAAAACTCTTCAAACTTGCTGCTCCAACTTTCTCCTTGGGATGCCACCTGCAAAAATGATGAATTTTGCATTGAGGTGATGTATTAAATAGACTTAGGGTTTGAAATAAGCTTACTTTCTTTTGCTTTCATCCTCAAAACCCTAAAAACCTTTGTTCATTGAACCTGGACATCCATCTTTCATCTCACAAACTTGGAAACTTTGAAAATCTTGAAAATTTTACTAAGGCATGGGAAGTTGGGCGCCCTTCTTGGCTAGGGGTGCCCACTTCAAGCAGTGTTAGTCATTTTTTGATATTTTCAACTTTACACAACTTTAACCCCCTACTTTGACCTCGATTTTTGGCTTGCAGACTAATCTGATGAGCGAGCTGAATGATTCATCGCGGAGCCTGACCCATTCTGAGAAGATTGTTCTGGAGGCGTCTCTAGCGGAAAACTTCGTTTGATCCTTCAAAATCACCAGTGCACAACCTCTCCAGGGGTGCCCATCCTTCATAGACTTAGAATATATATATTTTTAATTTCTTTATTAACTCCTCTTCTACAGATGATCTTGTTGAATCTGGTGATCCGGGCATCGAATTGACTGATGGCTATGCTTGTTGCGAAGCTAAGGAGATATTAAGAGGGGTCTCCTGGGAGAAACTTCATCAAATAGTTGAATTTGGGCCTTCAAAAGCTTGGGTGCCCCTAGCAAGCTGGGGTGCCCAAACTCACCAGAGTTAGAATATTTTAAACTTTCTCATGTTTGCTTTTTGTCATGTCCCCGTTTTAGCTGACACTGTTTGTCAAAAAGTTAGCCTATAATTTCGATCCTCGTAGGCTGACAGGAGTGTGCAGAGGATCATCTGGGGCAGTTACTCAGTGTTTGGTAGCTCCAGTTTGGCAGTTGTGTCAGGTTGGGCCTTCGCAGAATCTTCCAGAGTGCTTTCTCAGGAACTTTCTATTTTTAGAAAGTTAGGTCAGGCGGAAGCTGCTATTTCGGGCAGGGCACCTGGTTCAACCATTCAGCTCAGAATCGACCCAGTTCGGCAGTTTGATGATCGGACGGAGAAATAAGGAGTATTTAATGAATTATTGAATATTTAATAATTTGACTTTATATTAAAGTCACTTTATTGAAATATTTAATTATTTAATTAATTGGCCTGTTATAAAGTATTTATTATACTTTATAATAAAGTATTAAACATTGACTTAATGAATATTTATTATTCATTTAAAAGAGGCGCCATTTAATGATTAGAATATTTCTCCTAAGTATTAAGGCGAATTAAATCATTTAATTTAAATGATTATTAAAAAGAGCATTGGGTCGAATTTTAATGAAGAGGATATATTTATTCAATGGAAGGCAAATCGAACCATTATGAAATGTTATTCTAATTTGTCTTTTGCTCTGAGCATTGGAGTTTGCAAACCTTAGGGTTTCTGGCAGACGAATGTTTCTGGAGAACGAAAACTCTTCAGAGATCAGGCAGACTGAGGCTGTGAAATACCAGTTGAAGATTGCAATTGGTGATTTCATCCAGAGATCACAGATTGGATTTATTGAGTTATTTATTCAGAGATTAGCAGAGAAAATCATCTTCCTTCTCAGGCGACTTCAACAGAGGAATCTATTCAGAGATCTGGCATCATTTCTTGGAGTCCGTACCATTCCTTTTGCTGCTGCAGACAGGCCGTACATTTCTGTACTTGCAGGCCGTACCTTTATTTCTTCAGAGATTCGCCTTCTGCTTTCAGATTCTGGCACTGAGTTCTAGGCGCTGGGTTTTTCTTGGGCATTTCTGGAGATCTTGCATTGTATTCAGAGCTTGGAGATTCATTCTTATTTCTAGCCGTACCATCCTTCATTTATTACAGCCGCCACCAGGTTCTTTTGAAATTAATTCATTTCTTGTTCATTTATCAACTTTTCATCATTGTAAAAGCTCTATAAAAATAATGAAATAGTGCGCCCATGTTCTCTGGCATATTTGAGATTAATCTGTGGAGATTTAGAATTTATTTGAATTTATTATCATTTATTGAGAAAATCGCAACTTTTAGAATTTGTCTGAAAACCTCAAAAAAAACCAAAAAAACCAAAAAATTGTAAAAACAACAAAAACGCAGTTAGGGTTTCATTTGAGAACCACCCGGGTTCTGACAGTGGTATCAGAGCACAAATCTCCTGCCATCCTGTGCTTTTTCAGTGCTTTTTCAGAATACAGTGCATTTTGGGTTGCCTTTTATGAGCCAAGATATTATTCAGTACATTAGAGGCGTAGGAACAGGCAAAGACGAAGACTGGACAGGTCCACCGATTCCAGAAGGTCAGACGATATCAGGAGTACTTGGTATTCACAGATCCAGTTCTGACGGCAGTGAAAACAGTGTAGCAACCTAATGGCAGAACGTGAGACTTCCTCGAGACTCGCGAGGGATCCAGGGAAGGCGCATGCAGAGGGTGATATTATGATGAGGAGTTTAGACAGAGAACACGATAATATGATGGATATGATGTCTCGTTGATGGGTACCATTAGACAGTGTCGCCCAACGGCCACACTACATACAGTTGGACGACGGCAGGACTACACCAGTGGATCAGCCATTGGCATCCGTACCTAGGCGCCGTCGCCGATCTATCGGAGCATAGGCCAGGCCGCCTACTTTCTTACCTAGGGAGACTCCACCACAGACTCCAGGGGCAGAGCATCAGGGGCAGCATCAGGAGTTTCAGCCACACAATGGCATGTCCGTGGCAGACTTGACGAGATTTCATGGTGAGTACATGTCACTAGCACCTAAGATCCGGCAGGCACTTACATTTCATGAGTTTATAGATGTTTATAAACCCAGAGGAGGAGGCAGATTTGACCGCAGACCCCCACAGCATCAGCAGCCGCAGCCACAGGTGAATAGGGATTTGCAGTATGCGGTGAGCAAGATTACATTGCCATATTTTGATGGGTCTGAAAAGACATCAGCGAGGTCTTGGGTCCAGAAACTGGACAATTACTTGTCACTTAGGCCTATGCAGGAGGATGAGGCAATTAAATTTGCTACTTTACATCTTGACGGAGTAGCACATGATTGGTGGCACCACGACATGTATACGCTAGGCCATCATGCAGTTAATACCTATCAGGAATTCACCAGCAGACTGATAGAGAGATTTGATAAGAAGGATCCGGAACTGTATTTCAGAGAGTTGGCTCAGCTCAGATAGATAGGTAGCCTGGATTCGTACATTGGTGAGTTTCAGAAAGTTGCAGTTATGGTGATTGGCATTTCAGAGCGGAGACTCGTTATACTCTTCGTTGAGGGCTTGACAGAACCCATGAGAGGTTGGGTTAAGGCTTTTGACCCTCCTACACTTCAGGAGGTGATGCAGAAGGCAAGGAGTATGGAGCTTGCTGCTCCGAAGAAACAATTTCCACCTAAAACAAATAACTTGCCTGTCGAGGAGAGTCAGACACCAGTTGCAGAACCAAAAAGGAAACCAGTTGCAAGAATTGATGATGCAACTTGGGAGGAATGCAGGAAGAAACAACTTTGTTATTGGTGCAAAGCACCCTACAACAAGGAGCACGATTGTCCTTTGAGACCGAAGGGCAGAGCCAACCGCGCCATGTGGGTTTACTATGACGATGACGAGTCTGATGATTCAGACCAGCAGGTTGTTTCAGAACATGCAGAGGCCGGGAATGCCTCTACGGAGTTTGGGCCCGATGCCAACTTATCCCCGTTGGTATTATCTACTAGTGTACGGGATGACTCATTTAGGTTTAGGGGATTAGTGGAAGGACAGCGATGTACTACTATGCTCAACACTAGAGCCACACACAATTTCATTGATGAGAGCTTCGTCAGCAGATGTAGACTCCAGACAAAGGATTTCGCTGGATTCAGAGTTCGGGTGGCAGATGGATATACACTCACTTGCACTCGACGGATTTGTAATCTCACTCTCATGCTGAATGATTATGAGTTGCAGGCAGATTTTTATGTTGTCAACTTAGGCGGGATGGATTTAGTGTTGGGTATGAGATGGCTGCAGGATATCAGTGTGTTCACCCTCAACTTGCCTAAAATGGAGATGAGATTTGAGGTACAGGGCAAGAAATATGTGTTGAGGGGTATTACAGATGGCAGCCTTCGTTCTATCTCTCTCGTTAGTGGGAAGAGCGAGAAGGTAGAGGAGGATTTTGTGCAGACCAGGCATGGTTATGCTCAGTACCCCGGGGGTTCTGAGGCAGTCGTTTGGGATCAGCCTAGTGGTTTGGTTCCGTTTGTGACCAATCCATTGTTTGAGACAGATGTTATATCTACATACGACAATCCGCTCTTTGAGTTTGATATGGGTAACCCACCTGATCCTGGTCTTGAGCAGAGTGATGATAGCGTTTGGGATCCTACTTGTGCACTGGGATTTCAAACTCAGCTCACGGAGGAGTATCACAGTGTGTATATGGTGCAGAGTGCATATAGCTTCGTGATTAATCCACATGTACACAAGTTGTTTCAGGTGCACAGTTCTAGCATGCACGTGCTTGATATGTTGGATGATAGTATATCTCGTGCAGTTTTAGGGGGTAAGTGTTGCTTGTCGTTTGACTTGCCTCCTTCTGAGTTTCTTGATCCTATACCGGACCGCACTGAGGTTAATGGGGAATGGTACTCTATTCTTGCTGATCAGTTGTGGGAGTTACAGGAGTCCGTTGTGGCCAGCAGGAACATTGTCCGGTACTATCCTTGGGATCCAGGTGGTGCAGTGCAGCTGTATTTGCAGAGATTGCTTGAGGACAAGCAATTTCAGGGAGGGCGGACTGTCATGTCCCCGTTTTAGCTGACACTGTTTGTCGAGGAGTTAGCCTATAATTTCGATCCTCGTAGGACAGGAGTGTGCAGAGGATCATCTGGGGCAGTTACTCGTGTTTGGTAGCTCCAGTTTGGCAGTTGTGTCGGTTGGGCCTTCGCAGAATCTTCCAGAGAGCTTTCTCAGGAACTTTCTAATTTTAGAAAGTTAGGTCAGGCGGAAGCTGCTATTTCGGGCAGGGCACCTGGTTCAACCATTCAGCTCAGAATCAACCCAGTTCGGCAGTTTGATGATCAGACGGAGAAATAAGGAGTATTTAATGAATTATTGAATATTTAATAATTTGACTTTATATTAAAGTCACTTTATTGAAATATTTAATTATTTAATTAATTGGCCTGTTATAAAGTATTTATTATACTTTATAATAAAGTATTAAACATTGACTTAATGAATATTTATTATTCATTTAAAAGAGGCGCCATTTAATGATTAGAATATTTCTCCTAAGTATTAAGGCGAATTAAATCATTTAATTTAAATGATTATTAAAAAGAGCATTGGGTCGAATTTTAATGAAGAGGATATATTTATTCAATGGAAGGCAAATTGAACCATTATGAAATGTTATTCTAATTTGTCTTTTGCTCTGAGCATTGGAGTTTGCAAACCTTAGGGTTTCTGGCAGACGAACGTTTCTGGAGAACGAAAACTCTTCAGAGATCAGGCAGACTGAGGCTGTGAAATACCAATTGAAGCTTGCACTTGGTGATTTCATCCAGAGATCACAGATTGGATTTATTGAGTTATTTATTCAGAGATTAGCAGAGAAAATCATCTTCCTTCTCAGGCGACTTCAACAGAGGAATCTATTCAGAGATCTGGCATCATTTCTTGGAGTCCGTACCATTCCTTTTGCTGCTGCAGACAGGCCGTACATTTCTGTACTTACAGGTCGTACCTTTATTTCTTTAGAGATTCACCTTCTGCTTTCAGATTATGGCACTAAGTTCTAGGCGCTGGGTTTTTCTTGGGCATTTCTGGAGATCTTGCATTGTATTCAGAGCTTGGAGATTCATTCTTATTTCTAGCCGTACCATCCTTCATTTATTATAGCCGCCACTAGGTTCTTTTGAAATTAATTCATTTCTTGTTCATTTATCAACTTTTCATCATTGTAAAAGCTCTATAAAAATAATGAAATAGTGCGCCCATGTTCTCTGGCATATTTGAGATTAATCTGTGGAGATTTAGAATTTATTTGAATTTATTATCATTTATTGAGAAAATTGCAACTTTTAGAATTTGTCTGAAAACCTCAA
Organism: Sequoia sempervirens; assembly: GCA_007258455.2. Lineage (NCBI taxonomy): Eukaryota > Viridiplantae > Streptophyta > Pinopsida > Cupressales > Cupressaceae > Sequoia > Sequoia sempervirens. The sequence goes on from VDFB02063052.1 coordinate 27,380, forward strand.
AAAAAACCAAAAAAACCAAAAAATTGCAAAAACAACAAAAACGCAGTTAGGGTTTCATTTTGAGAACCACCCGGGTTCTGACACTTTTGAATTTCAATTCTTAGCTCTCATCAAACCCTCTGTTCAGCCTCTCGTATCTGGCAACTGCAAACTCTGATTGACATGTTGAATATCTTGTTGGAGAGCCTGATCAACTTTGAAGAAATCACATTAGAGCTATATCTGCAAATTCATCTGTTTAGGCCCTTGAAAACTTGGGCACCTCTTCTCTCCTGGGGCACTCATTTGCTCCATACTTAACCATTTTTCATCTGATTTTCATCTTCAAGTTCAAACCTCCCTTCTGTACATTCCACTTTGATCTGAATCTGCCAGAGATTGGATAGTCAGATGCTCTAACGGAGATAGGCATTGCGAAGTTGGCTGAATACTGAAGAGATTGAGCATATTCACAAACCCTAACTGCTGGATTTTCCCCTTCAAAAAGCTAGGCGCCCTTCTTCACCAGGGGCGCCCAAAGTTCCCAGACTTAAGTCAAATTTGATGATTTTCATTCTTTTTCATTTTGACTTCTATTTGGATCCTCCTTGTTCGGCCTCGAATCTCGAATGATTGGATAATCTGATGACTGCACTGTTGGATTCGTTGCGAAGCTGGAAGAAAACTGAGCAACTTTGATTGGAGGATCAAACCCTAATTTCAACATTTAATGCCCTAAAAATATGGGCGCCTATTCTTTCCTGGGGCGCCCATGACAAGCAGTGTTAGAAAATTTTCATAGTTTTCACCTTCTCCGTTCTTCGTGCTTGCTCACCAACTCACCTTCTATTGAATATTTGAGTGTTGAATATGATGCCTGGCAGCTGATTGACCTCCATTGATGACCTCAAAGCTCTTGATATGCTTCTGAAAAAGAATAATAGACCCACTAGGGCAAAACTGATTATTTTGAGAATCTGACTGCACCAGCCTGATATGGAAGTATTTTAAGCCAATCAAAATTAGTTTGAACCCAATCGGACTAACTTTCTATTTTTAGAAAGTTTTGCTAGTATCCGTTTCAAAAGAAACCCAGAAAAACCCAAAAAAAGATATTATTTTTAGAAAATTTCTAAAAATAGCAATTTTCCTAAAAAGTAGGGATGAAAAACTGAGATCTGGGTTTTGTAGATTAGGTCGCTCTGAGCAGACCCAGATCGTCATATTTTGGGAATTTCACATTTTAACCCCTCATGCAAGACACACACACCCAAATTTGACCTTTTTTGACAATTTTAACAAGACTTTTACTCATTTCTTCAAAATGTCTTAGTGTAACAAAATTTTAATTTTGGGGTACAACAAGATTCTTTGTGCTCATTTGTCAATCCACCTGGAAGTTGACAAAGGTCTCATGGATACAGGGAATTCCTTAATATAAATCCTTGAACCCATTCTCCGAAAGGTCTATACTTTGATTGAGATATAAAATGTGCGCACTAAGAGCTTCAATTTGATTTTCAAGTCTCATTAGACATGATAATCACCTGGGTTGACATACAATTGTCATAGTCTATTTTGCATCATTTAGTAACCCTCAATCTACCTTCACTTCAACTGATGTAGAGGCAATGAAGAACATCTTGGGCATGAAAATTGGCTTGAGAATGGCCAATTAAATCCTTATGAATATAAACCTGCTAATGCAGCCAGTTAACTTGCAAGTTCCCTAACATCCATGCCTAGCATTAGAAGTAGAAGTTCCAGATGGGTTCATATTTAGATGTTGAGGACTTTTCTTATGGAAATGAATAACCAATAAACTTCAAGATGTTATCCTACTCTCCTCTTCAGTGACCGAACCTACCAAATAATTGACTATAATCACCATGGAAGACAAATTATAGTAATTCCCACAATAGTCGATAGCCTTAGTGTTGCCCATGAATCAGGTACCGGATAAGCTAAAGATAGTAAACCGACACCTCCAAATTCTATCTAAACACTACAACAATTGAAAAAACCAAGGACTTAGGAGTGATCATTTAATGCGACTATGTAAACCCATTCACTCTACATAATAGTTGCATTAGCACAAAATATGCATGTAATATGCTAAGGGAATAAAAGCCCTTTTACACAAATCTAGACTAATTAAATGGAAACAATAATCACACAATTGACCTAGATTAATTAAAGCTGGGTCAATAAATTGAAATCTTATTTTTAGAAAATAAATTGAGAAGGATGGTGCACTTAGCTTTGGAAATAATTATGAAGAATAAATGTTGATGACGCACAAAATCCAATCACCTAGATGTAGAAAATTAATACTTTCTGTCTAATGAATGTCTTGGGCTCTGTATAGATTCAGAAATCTGAGGGTTAAATCTGAGTCCCTCAGGATTGAATGTGAGCACTTCACAAAGGACCTGACATGTGGAACAAAGAACTCTTCACCTTCACCTTCTTGATGTTTGAATTTGTCAAGGCGGTGTTTACAAACACCTTGGGGGAGCTTGTTGGATTGCTACGGTTGAGTTCTCCTAGATCAACCCCATAATGTATTGGCTTTACAATTCTTAGCAAATAATTGAAGACAATATTCACATTTATGCAAATGACTTTTAGATGATTCTGATGCAAATTTTCATTTCTTCTAAACTCCAAATTGAGCAAAGTGGAGTGATTCTTGAGTGATTCCAGATCTGATTTGAAGATTGAATCAATAATTGGAGTGCATTGGAAAAAGTATTTATTTATTTTTCTATTCTTTTCTTGTTTTTGAAATTTCAAATGCTGAACAAAGAAAACTAATGTTCCACAACATTTCTAGAATGGTGACGTCAGGAAACACAGGGATGCATTTCCAACATGGTAAGAGATGAGAGGTCTTTTTTCAAGGGATGGCGATTTAAAAATAGGGAAAATTAGAAAATATAGGAAATTTTAAATACTTATATGATAATGCATTTTCAAATCATTAAATAACCATATCACGAGACTTACAAAAAATTCAAAATTCATATTTCTATGTCTAATCATTTGAGTTTTTATTACCAATGTAATTATACAACAAAATAAAAAGGCTGAAAGGCTACAACTACAAAATGAAAAAACATAGACAATTAGATTTGGTCTTACTATGTCTTTGCCTCATCTTTGCCTAAATCAAAATCAACGTCTAAATTTGAGTCACCACCAATGAGGAACTGCCTCATCCAATGGAATCCTAATCAATTCCCTCTATGCCTCCTCATCAATTTGTGTGGCTAATAGCTACTATCTGTCAAATTGAACTTGCTGCTAAAGATGCATAGTTGCTACCAAAGATGCATAGTGCCACAGAAGATACATAGTGTTACTAAAAATGCACGTTGCCTCCAAAGATGGAGAGATTTCTGATTTTATTATTAAATTATTTATTAATAAAAACATTGTAAGCGGCATTGTGCATCTTTGGCAGCATGGTGAAATTGACTTATTATTATGCCCAACAGTATTTAGGGTTTTCAAAGGGAGTGTGGGGCTTTGTTGGCCCCCAACCCACCCCTCTTATTTTTAATTTTTTATGAAATTGGTGAGTTTTTTAAAAAAATCATGTTTTTTGGGTGAGGATGGTTCAGTGTCCCTAGAAGTAGGCTTGCATTTTACTATTTCTAGTTGCGGGGTAGGGATAGTGGACTACTTTGAGACATTTGTGATTTGTCCCCACATACTAAAAATGTCCTGGGTGGGGGACAACTAGAAAAACCATGGGGGCACATCTTCATGTTACAGAGATGAAAACCCTATTGTTTGACTTTGTTTTTTATGTTTTTTCCAGCCCTCCCTGCTATGTTTGACTTTGTTTTTTCTTATTTTTCTTATTTTTTTCTTTCTTTTCTTTTTTTTTGAAATTTTTATCATCATATGAATGAAAACCATGCTGAATGTTTCTATTTTCTCAATGTCTAGAATCCATAATAGTAGTGGAAGGCGGCGATAGAAAAGACCTTGCATGGAAGCATGGCAAATTGAGTGACACACAAGGAATGGTGACTTGCAATTTTTATAGATTTAGTATGAGATAATGTATCAATAGATTAAAATTCCACCTAGCTCAGATTGCTGGCTAGGATGTAAATTTGTATACTAAAGTGCTAGAAGAAGTGAGCAAAGATACAAATGGCCTACTTTTCAATTACAAGGAGAAGAAAACTAAAAGAGGACAAGAGAAGAACTAGCATCAATGATGAATTCAATAGTCAGAACTAAATTATTTGGAGATTCCATATTGGCCCCCAAATTGGGCATTCCTTCATTGAGGAGGGTTCTAGTAGTGTATATTCTCCACCAAGTTTCTTCATTCCTCACATAATTCTAGAGGCAAAACCTTTGATTGAAAGTACCACTTGGAATCAAGAGAAAAACCGTAAGGCTAGGATGGTAGTGACAATTTTTTGGTAATACAATAATATACCATTTAATGTGACAAAGAAACCATATTTGGAAGGGTTGATAAATGCATTAACAATTTCTAGTGCACTAAGGATTTCAAAGGCCCATTGCTAGAGAAAGTCATACAAAAATACATGACTTGTAGTAGATTATTAAAGTATGGCATGAAAAGTGATTTGACATTTTATTTGATGGATGGATAGATGATAGGAATCTTTTGCCAATAAATTTTTTAGTGGCTTTGAGTGACACACTAATATTCTTGAAGTTGATAGGTGCCTCACATGAAGTCAAAAATGTTGAGACTTTGTGCAATCTTTTGGAGGGGATGATATTGAAGGTTCTAGTGGAGAATGTTGTCCAAATCATATATTAAAAAATTACAAAGAACTTGCAAGACTTACAAGTCAATTCTTGAAGTGAGGAACTAATCACCCATGCATTCTAGTGAGTATTTGTTTCAAACTCACCGTGATTAGTCAACATTGAATTTTGCTCTTTAATAATGAATCTCACCCTCCCAAATTTATTGCACTATATCTACAATCTTGTTTGATCAACTAAAAGCAATTGATCACACTTGGATCAAAAGCTTCATTTGAAGGTAAACTTAAATGACACAAGCATGAGGAAGCAAACATGGCTTGTGCTAATTTTTAGCTCTACGACAACCTTCCTTTCAATTCGGTTAGAGCCTAACAATTGTAGGGAAAGGATATAGGTTTCCCACTTCATATGACATTAGTGGGTCATTACTCCAAAAGGTAAAAATTAGTAACAAATATAAAAGTAATAGTGGAAGACCAAAGGAGATGGTGACTCGAGTTTGAAAGCACCATACTATCAGATGGGTGCACAGGTAGAAAGAATCACACACTCTTATCAATTTTCTAGTAAATTTGAATGGTGTGATAGTGTTTTGGAGTTCATAGATATGCCAAACAACATAAAAAAATGTATAAAATCTGAGCATCATTTTGGACAAGATTGTTTTAAATGTGGGCATAGAAATTGTGGTACAAGTTATAACAAATAATGCAACAACATATGTTGGTAGCATGGAGATTACTAGAGAGGTACCCATCACTTTTTGGACCCCTTGTATTGACAATTATTGTTGTCTTCTCTTGGAGCACATAGGCAAATGTGATTGGGTAAAACCCATGGTGGAAGGCGCTAGGAAAATCATTAAGTACATCTCCAGTGATCCTTGTGTTGTCAATTGTCATCGTATTCTCTTGGAGGACATAAGCAAATGTGATTGGGTAAAACCCGTGGTGGAAGGTGCTAGGAAAATCATCAAGTATATCTCCAATGACCCTTGGATTTTTAGCTTGATGAAAGATCATGCACCAAGGGGAAAGATCTCGTGAAAAGCAAATATGAAAAAGTTTGCAACTAACTTACTCACCTTTGCAAAGCATATATAATTCACTAACATCTTCGAAGTAGGTGTTTGTGAACAAAGCATGAATACATTCATTTTATTCAGAAAAGACTAATGGAGAGAGGGTGGCAAAACAATTTTTAATAATGTCTTTACAAAAAGACTTACATAAACCATCAAGGTAACTTGAAACTCAATTTAAAATTTTAAGCATATCCTTTATTTTAACTTTTCATAAATTCTTATTAAAGACATTGCTCAATTATTTGAAGTTTTTATTTTGATTGCAACTTTAATTTGTTTGTCTATATTAGAGCCTTTGGTCAAGGTTTTGCACTTAGTAGATGGGGGCAAAAATCTAATAGGTTACATTTATGAGGCCATGGATAAGATCAAAGAAGCTATCTAAAACTACTACAAGTGAGACAAAGCAAAATTTGAACCCATTTAAAAGATCATTAATTAGAAGTGGAACAATCTACTCCACCAACCCATTCATGCAGTGAGGTATTACCTCAACCCCAAATGTTCCTTATAAAATTTAGGGATGTTGATGGGGAGGTTATAGAGGTTCTTTCAACATGCATTTGAAGGATGATGCTTGAGGCTGACAACAAAGACTTGAGTATTGGGGATTTTCAAAATTTCAATCAAGTTAAGGGGAGGCTCTTTTCTTTTCCATTGGTTGTCCAAGGGAGAATCACCCAAACACTGAGTAAAAAAAATCTCAATCTTCACCTTACTTGTAATTGACAATTATTGCTTACACACTTTTGAATGTCTTCTTTGCATCTACTTGGTGGGAAGATTGAGGTAAAAATACCCAAAAAATTCAAATGTGACCAACACTTTATCTCAATCTTACAACACTTTTTGATGTGACCACAAATAGTACTTGTTTAAGGCCAATCACACAAAGCACAATAAGTTGACACAAAAGTACATCAATCAACTTGTCTTTGTGCAATAAAACCTTTACCTTTGCCTCAAAAAAGTGGACATAACTACTTAGAAGTCGATTGAATTGGATAAAATTGACCCATATAGTGACTAGACTACATAGGATAAGGACCGTATCATGTTTACAAAAGGCAAGATGGTTTTGAGAGGGAAGTAGAGTAGGGTGCAACAAAAGCAATAGATGTTGGATTGGATGCCATCAAGGGAGATGATGATTTTGAAGTGCGGAGTCATTACTTTCTAATTCAAGGGTGAAGTTGCAACCTTTTAGTACAAGGTTATAGCCATAGTCAACTATGAAGAGTATTACCAAAACTATCACCAAGATGCATACCAAAAAGAGGAAATTGTAAATTGTTGTAATTTGCATGGATATATAATTTTTGACGATGTTTTTCAATCATGATTACACATCAAATTTATTGATGTATATGAATGTTGATGCAATATTGTACTCTTTGTATTCAAATATAATACAAACATTTACCCAATGCTTTACAAACTCATTTGATACATTGTGTAACTATTTTTTGCATTTCTTTTGTAAGGAATTTAAGTATTTTGAGTTGCCAAATTTTGTTGAGTCATTGAACCTAAATAAAAAATGGGTCTGCCAAGTTTTGAAGAGTTGCAATTTTTTGAAATATGGTCTAGATTGTCATGGAAAATGCAATAGCATATGTAGCTATACAAAGAATTATTTAGAAGAAACACCACACCATTTTTTGGAGCCATTGTGCTACCCATTGCATAGATTTAGTGATTGAGGCCATTGGAAAGATCAAATTGATCAAAGTTGTGGTTGAAGATGTTAGACACATTACTAAATTTATCTATAATAATATTTGGGTCTTTAGTTTGGTGAGAGAGTACACGAAAGACAAGGAGCTTATGCAATTGAGGGTGACAATTTGTGACAAACTTCATCACTTTGTAAAGCATTTTAGGCTCAATACCTTGTCTTGGGAAATAGTTTGTAAACAATGTCAAGATGGGCTCTTCATGGTCCAAAAAAAGGGAGAATGTGACAATAGCCCCAATGAGATCTAGAATTCTGCACAATTTTTTTTGTTTTATCATTACAAGCATGGATACAGTGAATTAGCTAACAATTAAAACAAAAGCAAGTGACTTCAAGCATGTAATTCTTAACCATCATGTCAGTTACACAACCTTCACAATACTACAAGCTTACTACAATATTCAATGGAAGAATAGCTACTAACATGAACTGCAACACACCTTAAGTGTTTTGTGGTTCAAGAAGGCTCCTTGTTCATGGTCTACACTGGTTTGTTGTGGGGGGGTTGCAAAATGATCCCAACCAAAATGGATACAATCCCTATCCACCACTTCAAGTGGATTATGTGGCCCGTGGTGAGAGAAACTTGACATTCAGGCCCACCTGTAATGTATAGATTAACTTCCTAGTGACCAATTCCCAAGGTGCACCTACCACTGGTAAACTTAAGATACCATTCCACATCAGTTATAATATTACGAAGTGAGTCCTATTTGTTACCTACTTGTGTTTCATTAGGAACTCTCTTCCTTGTAGTCCATAGGACGACTAAGCAACCAAGGTCATCCATCGTTGGCATAGTATGCTCCTTGACTATTGTCAATCTCAAGCATCATAGTACTGCTCCTTGACTACTGCCAATCTCGAGCATCATACTACTACTCCTTGACTATTGTCAATCTCAAGCGTCACAATACTGCTCCTTGACTACTGTCAATCTTGAGCATCATAATACTGCTCCTTGACTACTGTAAATCTTGAGCATCATAGTATTGCTCCTTAACTTTTGTCAATCTCAAGCATCATAGTACTGCTACTCGACTCATGCTTAGCACTATAACTAGAAGATATATTCCTAACTCAAAATAAGTAGGTTCCAAGGCCAGCCACCTCTTGGTTCAGCTACCATTATGGTGTTGTAAGACAAGAGAGGTTCACTTCAATATATTTCCAAATTTCATCATGGTGGTTATTTAGCAATTAAAAGGTAACCATTTAGCCCTCACGAAAACCGACAAGGTAGTCAACTCACTACACCTTAGTGACAGTTGCTACTACCATTCCGTCGGCTCACAAGGTATTGTAGTTGTTCCAAGCTTAGTTACAACCATGGATGGATTTTAAAAAGGTATTTCAAGAGAGCAATATACACTCATAGACTCTTTCTGATTGGAGGTAGTGATAACTAATTGTCCTTTTTATAGTTGGTGGATGAATCCCTACTTATGTTCAATCTATCAAAGTATATTTCTAAGGCATGGACTTGTAGGTGACCTTTTTCTCATAACATAACCGAATTAGTCATTTTGACTAGAAATGATTGTCCTAGCAACTAGCAATACATAACAAAAATTAGCCATGTGATTAAGAATGTTTGGCCTAGCTTAGAGATTGTTGTTTTGTTTGCAATAATTTGACACTTCACACAATAGCTGTCTATGGATTTTAATTAACAATGCAATGCATACTGGATTTTTTTTCTCACATTTCATTATATATGTCCCAAGCTAAAACTCTAATATTCACATTTTGTTTGTTCATATTGCTTTAGACTTCAAGCAAGCATTGACATTGAAAAGGAAACTCAATGGAAACAAGATAACTACAAGTCAACATCAGGTACTAACTTGTTTTCACACAACATCAATTTATAGAAGAGACTAGAGGAGAAATGAGATTAATTTCAACAATAACGACCATTCCTATGATTTTTCAAAATTAATCCAAGACATTTATAAGAGGGTTTTACCGAGGATACAATTTTAAAAATCAAAATTGCGACTGGAAAAAGGATTCAAAACCTAGGTTTGAGGTGTCCAGATGTATGGCATCTAAAATAGGCAAGGAAATTTGTCCTAGCTGCCACTGCCTTCTCAATTCTGCTCTCCAAACGTCTCAGTCACGTTGCCCTTCTCTCTATTCTTCCCAAAATTTATTGTTTCTCTGCTTTGCTATCCTTTCACCTCCTCTCTCTACTCCTTATCAAGCTCCTAGCATTTTTTTTTCCAAGGGTCCCAAGGATAGTTATACTAGAAAGCGCGACTTAATCTCCATGACTTGCAAAAAGGTAAACCCTTGAAACTGGGGTGCCATGCCTATTAATGGCATGACCACCCTTCCCTCGTTTCCTCCATGCCTGCGCCCACCCCCCATTAACTCACTTGTCTCCTAGTTGTGGGATGGAAGATTGCATGATAATGGTGGTTTCCCTTTCAAATGCTCTTCCTCATAATTTCGTTTGATTTCTCTAATTTGCATTCTCTTTTGGTTCGATGGCATAGTGACTTATTTAATCGCCCCTCCCCTAAAATAATGTGTCATGTTGATTTTGAAGTATTTACTATATAAATTGTTTTTATTTTATTTTATTACTTCTTAGTTATTTACATTTTATAGTGTATTATTTATTATTTATTTATTTACTTATTTTTACTTTTATTTATTTTTAAATTTGTTTATCCATTTATCATTCTTTAATAGATTACAACATTATGCAATATCCTTAATTAACTAGAAATGATTTAGGCTGTTTTGATGTCTCCGCATGATGAACAATTGCGATTTAATAGACATCTAAGGTCCTAGGTTTAATGAACCTCAGGTTGATGGAAATTGCAATCAAGATCTTGACACTAAAATGACATTATTGTTTGTTTGTCTCTCATCCAACGGAACCACAAAATCCACCTCGTCTTACACCTCGGGTACCTACAACCAATGACAAACCTCACATAGGTCCACCAACCAAGTTATTAGTCCGAGTTAGTCTAAACAATTCAATCCATTAAATTTAGAAATAACATAATAAGGTTAATAATTACATTCAATAGAATTAGCATCAAGGTTCACAACCATCACACACACTCATATATAGGTCCACATAGTAAAATCCAAAATTCCACCCCTCGTCCAAATTACATTAGGGCTAGGGATCATGCAAGAGAATTAACAAGGTTTCTAGGGGATATGACATACTCCTCCCTTTAGGATTAAGCCGGCTTGGCTTACTTAAACATGTATGGAGCTTTTATGTGGTCTAACACGCAAAAACACCTTGTCTCCTACTAAAAATTCCCTCGGCCCCCACTTTGCATCAGCATAACTCTTTTGACGATTTGAAGCCTCCTTCAATCTTTCCCTTATGTTTTTCACTTGATTGTCATATTCTTGGAGATGCTTTGGCCCAATAGTTTCACGATTTTCTAAACTATCCCATCCTATAGGTGTTCTACAGTTCTTGCCATACAATGCTTCAAATAGAGCCATTTGAATGGAAGAATGGTATAAATTATTATATGCAAACTTTACTAAAGGAAAATACTCCTCCCACTTAGTGGGATGATCCATGGCATACATTCTAAGCATGTCTTCCATAACCTAGTTAACTCTTTCGGTTTGACTGTCCATTTCAGGGTGGTAGGATCTCCAACATCTTCCACATGTAGTGCTTGCCAATCAATTATATGTGTGGGGTTAGTAATATATTTTTTAAGCAACGGTACATGGAATACATTATGAATGCGAGAGAGAGAGATGGTGGAAGAGCTAGTCGGTAAGCTACACGACTAATCTTCTCAAGTATTTTGAAAGGCCCTATGTATCGTGGAGCTAGTTTAGCAGCCTTGCCAAACTTTATTGAGCTTTTATGTGGTCCTACACACAAAAACACCTTGTCTCCTACTAAAAATTCCCTCAGTGTCTGTTTTTCATTAGCATAACTCTTTTGACAATCTGAAGCCTCCTTTAGTCTTTCTCTTATGTTTTTCACTTGATTGTCATATTCTTGGAGATGCTTTGGCCCAATAGTTTCACGATTTTCTAAACTATCCCATCCTATAGGTGTTCTGTAGTTCTTGCCATACAATGCTTTTGCCATTTGAATGGAAGAATGGTATGAATTATTATATGCAAACTCTACTAAAGGAAAATACTTCTCCCACTTAGTGGGATGATCCATGGCATACATTCTAAGCATGTCTTCCATAACCTAGTTAACTCTTTCGGTTTGACTGTCCGTTTCAAGGTGGTAGGCAGTGCTAAAATTGAGTTTGGTTCCTAATGTGGTCATAAGAGAGGTCCAAAACCTAGAAGTAAACAACTTATCTCTATCTGAAGTGATCACCTCGGGCATCTCATGTAGTCTAACAACATCCTTTATGAACCTTTTAGCCAAAAGTGGGGCATCATCCTTCACATTGCCTGGTATGAAGTGTGCTACCTTGGTTAGTTTATCAACCACCACTAGAATACTGTCGTACTGATTCCAAGTTTTGGGCAATCTTGTCACGAAATCCATGGAAATTACTGACCATTTGTGTTGAGGCAGATCATGGGGATAGAGAGTTCCCGTAGGGTGACAATGTTCCGCTTTAACTCACTGACATTCAAGACACTTGGTGACATAGCTAGCTATTTCCTTCTTCATTCTTGGCCACAAGTAATGAGTTTTTAAATCTGCATACATTTTAGTCACCCAGGATGTGCTTGATGAGGCACATTATGGCCTTTTGTGAGAATTTTCAGTCTTAAACCTCCCTCTTTTGATACATAAAATCGGTGTAGATAACAAAGGACTCCATCTCTTCCTGCATGGTACTCAGTTGGATTAATCATTCACTGCACTTCTAACTTCATTTGTTGACAAAAAGGGTCTCATGCCTACATTTGCTTGATTCTTTCTGGCAATTCAAACTTTAGCTGAGTGATTACAACTAATTTAGCCCTTCGGCTTAAGGCATCTGCAACCCAATTTTCTTTTCCCTTTACATATGAAATATCTATCTCATAGTTGCTTAAGAATTCCAACCACCGCCTTTGTCATGCATTCAAATCCGGTTGTGTGAACAACTATTGGAGCCCTTTATGATCAGTGTTCAATTTGAAGGGTCTCCCTACCAAAAAGTCTTTCCATACTTTCAAGGCATACACAAATGCAACCAATTCCAAGTCATGGGTGGGGTAGTTGAGTTTGTGATCCTTTAGTTTCCTAGACTCGAAGGCAATCACTCGTCCATTTTGCATTAGGACTCCTCCCAACCCATCTAGAGCAACATCCGACTCAGCTAGAAATTCTTTTTTTGGATTAGGCACTTGCAAGATTGGTGCAGTGGTAAGAGCTTTTTACAACTTTTGGAAAACAGTGTTGCATTTCTTTGTCCATTCAAACTTCTTTCCTTTTCATTGAAGGGAGGTTATGGGGTTGGCTATTTTGGAGAGTTCTCTACGAACCGCCAATAATACCCCACGAATCCCATGAAGCTCCTTACTTCGGCCACATTCTTAAGAATAGGCCAATCTATAGTTGCTTGTATCTTGGTTGGATCCACTGCAATTCCTTGGGCCGATATAATATGTTCGAGGTAATGTACCTTGGGCTGAAAGAAAAAACACTTGGATAATTTCCCATACAATTTATGATTTCTTAACCTTTGCAAAACTGTTCTCAGATGCTCTTCATGCTCTTGCAGATTTTTCGAGTAAATCAGAATGTCATCAAGAAATACTTACACAAATTTGTTCAAGTAGTCATAGAAAACATGGTTCATGAGACTCATGAAAGCAGAGGGCATTTGTTAGGCCAAAAGCCACCACCAAGAACTCATAGTGGCGATACCTAGTTCAAAAAGTTGTCTTTGAAATATCCTCTTCCTTGATTCTTAACTAGTGATAACCAAACCCTAAATCTATTTTGGTGAAGATAGCAACTCCCTTCATCTGATCAATCGAGTCATCCATTCTAGGTAGGTGATATCTATTTTGAATAGTTACCTTGTTCAACATCCGGTAATCTATGCACAACCTCAACATTCTGTCCTTATTCTTAATGAACATTGGAGCTCCCCAAGGGGACACACTAGGCCGAATCAATCCTTTCTCCATCAAATCTTGCAATTGCATCTTAAGCTCTTGTAATTCAACAATGCTCATTCTATAGGGGGCTTATGAAATAGGCTTAGCCCTTGGAATAAGATCTATTGTGAAATCTATCCGTCACTTAGGAGGCAATCCTGGCAACTCCTTAGAAAAGACATCCTAGTATTCCTGGAGGATGGAATGGTCTTCAATGCTAGGTGTTGGATCATTGTTACCCTATTCTACCTTCACTAGATAAATTTTGCTACACTTTCTCACTTCCCTCTTGACTTGCATAGTTGACATCATTCTTACCAATATTAGCCTTCAAATTCCCTGAAGAACCACTGGTCTCCCTTGGTTGTCTAGACATTCAATCTTCTTGTTGTAGCAATCCAACTTGACTTTGTGCTTTTGGAACCAATTCATCCATAAAATCAAGTCATAGGATCCTAATGAAGTGACCCATAAGTCTACCTTAGTCCTTATAATCCCTAGGTCCATTTCAACTCCATGCAGGGAAAATTTGATCTTTTGTGTCTTATTTGACCCAAACTCAACCTCTGTCTCCTCTCAATTAAGACTTCTATGAGCGATTTTACATTGTTGAATTACATTGGAAGAAATAAAACTGTTTGTAGCTCCTAAATCCACTAGAATAGAAATAGGTTGGCTGAGAAGTGTACCTTGTAGTTCTATCAATGGGGCCTGTTGATCTGCTTGGCGATTATCCACGATTGCATAAATTTGGGCGGTGGAATTGGTGGTTTGTTCGGATTCTTGGGACACACACTTATGTAGTGGTCTCCTCCACATGTCCAACATCCATCCACTGGTTCTTTTTTTACTTCCTTGCCTCTCACCAAATCACCTTCTACCACTTGCCTAGATGATCTCTATCTTTTATCTTCCTTATCTTTTTGACCTTCTGACCCATGGTTCTACCTATAGTTTTGGCCCCTCTTAAATTGCCGAGAAGCCTTTACTTTAGACTTAGCCTCTCGATTATCCCTCTTTTTATTATATGAGTAGTTGGAGGAATGAGTCTTTTGTTTGCGTTCCTACTTGCCCTTATGCTTTTCTTCAACAACCAAAGCTACCTCCATAGCCTAATTTAAAGTTTTAGGTCAAGTGAGCTTGGTTGCACATAGAATATTTTTATTCAATCCCAAAATAATCTTGTTCACGTGATCCTCTTATTCTTTCATATAGGGCACATGACAAAGTAATTTCATGAATTTGGACTTGTATTCAGCTACCAACATTCTCCCTTGGCACAGTGTATGGAATTCGGTCATCTTTTGGTCTCGATGATGAGTAGACATGTACTCCTTGCGAAACCACTTGGTGAACTTGTTGCAAGTTAGTTGACTAATATCAAAGTTTTTGATTTCTGCCAAATAATTCCACCACAACGAGGGTTCCCCTTCTAGGTGATAAATGGTGATCCTAGCCTTAGTATTGGCATTTAGCTCCAGCAGCCCAAAATACTTGTTCATTCCAATGAGCCATGCTTTAGCAGCATCTCCACCCTCAATCCCATCAAACTCGGGGGCTTGCATTTTCTTCAATTCTTGAATCAATGGGTATTTTCCCACACCTCATTGCAGCTCTGCTAGAGAGTCACTGTATGTGGGAATTCTAGAGATGTTCTCGTGTTCCTGATTTATATGCTCATTGTGCTCCCTACCCAACTCTTCAATTCCTATGCTAGTGTTGTGGTTAATTCCTTGCTCCTTTTGCCTCGTCAAATCTTGCTCCTGTGATGCTATTTTTGCACGAACTACATTCATTTCAGCCTATAACTCTTCAAGTATAGTAGGACATGGAGATGACGCACCCCTACTTGCACATAGCATTTCAGCAAGGCTAGGGCTCGTTCCCCACCTTAAGGTTCTCCGCATTGTATTAAATTGATTTTACGAGATAAAGGAGAGTGTTATTTAAGTGTCTGTTACTTCGTTTAAATCTTGTCTTTTATCAAATTTAGAATTATGGCGAAATTCAAAGGCAACATATGATTCACAACATTTAGAAATCCATTCCCATATAATTCTCAAATTCATTGTAACACATTATTTGTAGATATATATAGATCCTCATATTCATCATTAATAATTAATAGTTTGTACATAAGTATGATGATGGTTATTTAATACTAGCTCATTGTCTTATACATAACTCTAATTGCAAAGTAGGAGTCTCCTCCTCTTCGGGTTCTTCTCATCCGACGTTCCCACAGTTACAAACATATTAACATGGACACAATTATACTACGCAATTGCTTACTTAGAGAGAGTAGGAGCATTGCGTCCACAACCAAAAGGGAAGTCCCTAATAGTTGAAGGCTTGGTTTTAAGGGTTGATGAAGGTCATTCCGTTGGTGGTTCATGAATCTTGTTAGGTTTGGCCAATTCCTTTCCTTTTTGGATTTTTAGTCGCTTGATGGTTTTTGCCAATGGCTCAATGTCGGATATGGTCTCTGTTTCAGTTTTTGGCCCTACGATAATAGGGGCCTTGGATCCTTCGAGGTCATTTTGTTGAGATGTTTTTTCAAGGCCTTCTTCTTTCCTTTTCATTTTCCTTTTCCTTTTCCTTTTCTTCCACGACCCATGATTACCAATACCAAACAGTCATATTAGTGCAACAAAAGAGAGAACCTAGGTCCTAGGGTCGAGTTCTACGCTCTAATACCTATGTGACAACAGCCCCAACAAGATCCAAAATTCTACACAATTTTTTTATTGTTTTATCATTGCAAGCATGGATATAGGGAATTAGCTAACAATTAAAACAAAAAAAAGGGAGTTCAATCATGTAATTCTTAACCATCATGTCAATTACACAACCTTCACAATACTACAAGCTTACTACAATGTTCGATGGAAGGTTAGCCGCTAACATGAACTACAACATACCTTAAGTGTTTTGTGATTCAAGAAGGCTCTTTGTTCATGGTCTACACTGGTTTGTTGTGGGGGGGTGCAAAATAACCCCAACCAAAATGGATACAATCCCTATCCACCCCTCCAAGCAGATTATGTGGCTCGTGGTGAGAGTGAGTTGACATTCGGACCTGCCTGCAGTGTATAGATTAACTTCCTAGTGACCAATTCCCAAGGTGCACCTACCACTACTAAAATTAAGATACCATTCCACATCAATCATACTAGTACAAGGTGAGTCCTATTTGTTACCTACTTGTGCTTCATTAGGAACTCTCTTCCCTGTAGTCCATCGGACGACTAAGCAACCAAGGTCATCCATCGTTGGCATAGTATTCTCCTTGACTATTGTCAATCTCAAGCATCATAGTATTGCTCCTTGACTACTGTCAATCTCGAGCATCATAGTACTGCTCCTTGACTACTGTCAATCTTGAGCGTCATAGTACTGCTCCCTGACTACTGTCAATCTCGATCATCATAGCACTACCCCTTGACTCATGATTAGCTCTATAACTGGAAGATAGGTTCTCAGAATAAGTAGGCTCCAAGCCCAACCACCTCTTGGTTCAGCTACCATTCTGATGTTGTAAGACATGAGAGGTTCACTTCCATATATTTCCAAATTTCATCATGGCAGTTATTTAGCAATTAAAAGGTAACCATTTAGCCCTCATGAAAACCGACAAGGTAGTCAACTCACTACACCTTAGTGACAATTGCTACTACCATTCCCTCATCTCACAAGGTATTGTAGCTGTTCCAAGCTCAATTACAACCATGGATGGCTTTTAAAAAGGTATTTCAAGAGAGAGCAATACACGCTCAAACTCTTTTCAATTGGAGGTAGGGATAACTAATTGTCGTTTTTATAGTGTGTGGATGAATCCCTACTTATGTTCAATCTATCAAAGTATATTTCCAGGGCATGGACTTGTAGGTGACTGTTTTCTCATAACATAACCGAATTAGTCATTTTGACTAGAAATGACTATCCTAGCAACTAGCAATACATAACAAAAATTAGCCATGTGATTAAGAATGATTGTCCAGCAGCCAACAATACATAACAGAAATTAGCCAGGTGATTAAGAATGACTGTCCTAGCAGCCAACAATGCAGAACAGTGATGTGCAGATTGTTAACCTTGGATTGCAGGGTTTGCTTTCTTTATCTTCGAATCTTTGGGATCATTTACATTTCCACATCAATGTGTTGCATACATTCTACAGTTTCTCTACTGCAACTCTTTTAGAATGATTTCAAGGAGGAACTTTCTTGAATAATTTTCAGTGTTACCCCAAGTTTCTGAGACGGGGACGGCAGGGGACGGTGGAACGAGTCCCCAAGTTTCCAAATTTTCAGGCCAAATTTGGGGACGGCCGGGGACAGCTATATAAGATATAGAAAAAATTAAAATATATAGGGAAACATTAAATATTCATATGAAAACAAGGATAAAGCATGCATATATACATTATAGAAACTTAGCTTATAACATTTTTGTTAAGAATTCATTGCCAATATAGTTTTTTTTTTTCAATTGCGCTATGAAAATCAAAATAAAAAGAACATGGTACACTGCTGCCGTCCCCCTGGCCATTTCTAGGACGAGGATGGGGGGTTTAGACCCGGGGACGCATCCCCGGGTAACACTGATAATTTTAATTTAAGCTATATGTGTTGTACAAGATAGATGCTACAACACCTTGGCGGTTGTAGTTGCCTTGGGTAATGGTGGGGAACCTCCACGAAGGAAGGAATACTTTGCAGTGGGTCACTTCAGGGCTGAAAATTATACGAGTAGTCATTATATAGAGCAAGCATTGCAGATTTTGCTCTCCCCTTTAAGTTTTAGAGGTGACAGGGTTAAGAGTCTTCGAGCTTAGAGATTGTTGCTTTGTTTGCAATGAGACACTTCACCCAATAGCTGTCTATGGGATTTAATTAACAATGGAATGCATACTGGATTTTTTTTTCACATTTCCTTATATATGTCCCAGGCCAAAACTCTAATATATTCACATTTTGTTTGTTCAGATTGCTTCAGACTTCAGGCAAGCATTGACATTGAAAAGGAAAATCAATGGAAGAAAGATAACTATAGGTCAACATCAGGTACTAACTTATTTTCCACAACATCAGTTTATAGAAGAGAATAGAGGAGAAATGAGATTAATTTCAACAGCAGCAACCATTCCTATGATTTTTCAAAATTAATCCAAAACATTTATAAGAGGGTTTTACCGAGGATACAATTTTAAAAATCAAAACTGCGACTAGAAAAAGGATTCAAAACCTGGGTTTGAGGCATCCAGATGTATGGCGTCTGAAATAGGCAAGAAAATCTGCCCTAGTTGCCACCGCCTTCTCAGTTCTGCTCTCCAAATGTCTCTGTCACGCCACCCTTCTCTCTATTCTTCCCAAAATTTATTGTTTCTCTGCTCTGCTATCCTTTCACCTCGTCTATCTGCTCCTTATCAAGCTCCTAGCGTTTTTTTTTCAAGGGTCCCATGGAATTTTCTATGGACATGAACACTACCCGAGACTTTCCCTTTTATTTCACCTAGAATGGCAATTTAATAGCAACAATCACGAGCATGCTACCAGTAAACGGAAGTAAAACAAAACTTTCAATCAAGAGTGCATTCTTTCTGATATAAGTACCATTTTGAATTCAATAAGAAAACAGAATCCATGTCATTTCCATAAAGAATATTCTAATTTTCTAAACTGTTAGAACTTAAAATAGCACCTAAACAAATTTGTAAGCCTTTCATAATACCATGAAATGCTTAGATGTTCAACTGGAAAGCAAAATGGAAAAAGTTTCCATCGATATTCAGAATATAATAACCAAAATATATTACAAGTGGGGAAGTGTTCAAAAGAAAATTTCCCAGTAGATAAGAAACAGGTTAAATACTAAGGCCTTTACAATATCTTCAGTCATAGTTGTGAATTGAACTTCACAATGACTTAATCTCATTCTTCCATATGGAAAGAAAATGAAAACGCTATTTGCAATGTTAACTTGGTTTCATTCCTGCAGAAAAAACAAATCCTGGAAGTTCTAGAAACGACTTGCTTTACAGTGATATTCACAAGAGGCAGACCAATTCATCAGTAAGTCATTAATAAACTTATTCACATTTGCAAAATCAGAAACTAGATCAGCCATGATTTTATTTCATACACATGGCTAGTTAAGTCTGCAACCTCCAGCTATGGTTGAAGGAGAATATCGGAGATATGTGTAGTATATTGCATAAATCATAACTACTGCTCCATGTGTCATCTACATCAAAGGAGGAGTGTTGCAGAAATTGCTACAGAATATTGTATGATTGAGAATTACTGTCAATGTCCTGAGACCTGAGTAAAACAGGCTAAATACATGTTATTGATCTGTTCTTGGAGTTAGGCTGCAATAATTGTACAAGTGACCACAAAACCTCCACCCTGTGGACATCTTGATTTGCCTGCACTCACACAAACAATAATGAATATGGACATCAAGAGAAAATGGCTGATACATATTCCTAAAATTAAATCTAGACTTCTCTTACTTGAAATGTATATAAAGCTAAAAGTTGTTGATATGGAATTCAAAGGGTGGCTAAATTAAGGAGTTCAGTCGTGAGCACATTGCCAGACTAAATACTTCAAATTATTCAGCTATATAGACAACCAGCTACAAACACCACAGCTATGTGATTTACTGCTAATATTACATGTAATCAGCAGACTTTAAGCTTTAACTAGTTTAGGAAACATGTCAAGTGATAGGTCACCCATCCCTAACCTTTCTAAATTATTTCAAGAGGTATTATTTACTCACCAACAGATGATGTGTCAAAGCAAAAGGGCTTGATTCCAATCAAGGGAATAATGGATTCCCCCAGAAAGGGCACATAATGAAGAAAAATCAAACTCCCAAACTATGGACACATCACATAGAGAGACCAAATATTGAAGTCATTGGCCTCAATGGAAATGGGATCCCAAGTTCACGGACATATAAGAATCTATGTGCTAGATAGAAGAATTTACTGTTGTTCTTATTCAAGCAAGAAAAATGCTACACAAGAGATTTATTGTGATAAATAGGTAGCCTGAGTTTCAATAAAATAATGAAACGCAGTGAAAAGTGTTATTTTTCGACCTTGTTAAAGAATTTCTAAAACAGAATATTAATCTTACTCAACATGCAAAATATTAATACCAAATATCTATTATTGGCAGGTAAAAAATGGCTGACCATTCAAGTGCAAGGGGAACTCTCCAAATTGGTTCATTACCCAAAAAATAAACCAGGAAATGCCCTCCATCTGTGTTCATCACTGATACTACCAAGTGTTTATGCCTAAAGTTTGTCAATTCAAGAGAAAAGGGCTGTCTTCCATTAAGCAAACAATTCAAGGAGAAGTTATCTGATATGATGGTGGTAAATTTTTAAATATTCTTTAGGGAATGCAGAATTTAATAATGTTTGGATTGAGATGTAAGGCAGGCTGAAAAGCAAAGTTAAGAAGATAACAGAAAAATGTCAGATCATAATTACAATGCATCTCTACTGATTCCAAGTATAATTCAATAATAAGTCTTTCAACATTGATGATTCTACCTCAACAATAAAGTGTGACCAAATCTTCTCATTACGAACTTCCATGGTGCCTTTCAAAATAATAAGCCCTAAGCCCCGAATGATGTCTGCTATTTCAAGGAAGAGTTCCTGTTCCTCACAAACCATCTGCAAACAAGAACATTATTTAAAAAATAAACTGAAATGAATCAAGAAGATTAAGATATTGTAAATTATTTTTCATCTAACCTTTATAATCATTTGTCGATGTTGAGTCAATTCCTCCACAATAATAGGGCACCCCATGGTTTGACCACATAGCTCTAGCGCCCAACTAGCACCACCTTCGAGATTATCTCTTGAAAGTTTGTGCTCATTCTCAAAAACCTTGTACAAGGAACCAAATTAGACACTCTTTTGTATTCAAAACTATATATGAAATGTTGGAAGTTAAAATGGTCTCGACTTTTCTCTGTAACATAAATCCAACAGGCTCACTCCAATAACAACTGGAATAGAAAATACATGTTTTGCTTCCAATAAGTTGAAAGGTATTCTATCATAATTGAAATGCTCAAGCGGAGACATTCTCAAATTTGAAAGAATATGTTCGTAACACTTTTTATTATATACAGGAGCTTTTGTAAATTCCGAAGACTCAACAATGAAAGTTCTCAAGAATGTTAATAGTTTCAAATCAGAAAATTGATAACTCAAGGTATTATAGAATGGAAAAATTGTGATAATGCATTTGTGGATACAAATTAACCAAATCTAGAATATAGTATAAGATAGTAAGAATAAAATAGAGGAAAATGAGAAAAGGGTTAGAAAACAAAGGGAAAATGATCTTAAATTTTCTCTGTTAAGTGTATTTAACAGGCCCACTCTAGGAACAATTCGAACTAAAAAGTACGTTTACCTACTCCAAATTATAAGACTCATAATCTAGCAGAGAAGCTTAAATTTGAACAGTATCTTCATAATGAAAGCTATTCCGTGTCTATATATGAGCTTTCTGTAAATTCAAAAAAAGAAAAAAACAGAAATATAATCCCTGAAGAGTATAATTTATCTTCAGGCCAACATTTCAGATTTGGGACAAGGTCTCAGGGAATGGAACTAATTACCATAAATTATTCATACATGAGATGTCATAACAGGTTTCCTTGTTTACCCAAGATCTGCTTCACTTCTCTGGGGTAATGCTAAGACGAAACAAACAATCTACTCCATTAGCTTTCCATAACCATTCACTTTAACATACGGAGAGAGGGGGAGGGGGAAGGTGAAGAGGGGTACACATCGTCTATGAAATATTATTTTTGCACTTGAGTAACGAACAATAGATGAAACAAAAATCCCATCTATATATATGTCTGAGACTCTGAAGACATCTACCCTGTATACTTACCTCTCATACCAATCAACCTCTATCCTTGCATAAATGGTTTAACCCTCTAACATCAGGCAGTTAACCACCAAATGATATTTCTCTGATCAATGCAATATTCTTCTGATCAGATACAAACATTTTACGCCCACCTCTTACCAAAATCAGACCGAAAAAATCTCCAAGATGCTGCTGAGAACCCATTACAATCCTACAAACAAGGCCACGACCTCTTCTAGAACCACCCTCTACAAAACCAGAGGTCCTTGAAGAATGCAACGATGCTAGAATTGATAGAGATTAGTATAGAAAAGGTGAAAGGATTTATGCAAGATCATGCAAAGAGAACCATTAGTAGGCCAAATTTCCCAGCCAAAGAGGAAAATGTCTGCTATCTGAAAATGTATACTGGACCAAGAAACAACTTCTCTCTGGAAGAAATGGAACAAAAATTATGGAAGTTGAAAAAAAGATCCCTGATCTGAAAATTTATGAGTGATTTCTTTGGACCTAGAACCCTAAGGGCGTGGATTTAAGAGAACTGGACTCTTAAAGATGCCCAAAGGGTACTTCATGGCAGTCTTCATCTCAAAGCAGGGAAAAGACAATCTTCCAAGGAGATCCTTAGTTCTTCAACAAATCTAGCCTCTTCATGAAAAATTGGGCTCCTGCTTTCAACCCAATAGATGATTTACCACACATGTTCCTTGTTTTGGTCTACCTTCCATTGCTACCAAGTGGATATTGGCAGGAGGAGCTAGAAAACATAGGTGGGGCAACAGGACAATACATAGTGGCTTCTAAGATGACCAGGAACAAGATCTGAAACTATGCCAAAAAATGTGTGAATATAGGTTTGGACACGTTCTGAATGGCTCATTCTTGACACTTCCGAAATAAAATGGGAGTAGTCTTTAGACCATGAAAATTTCCTATTCTGCTGCAGATTCTGCCATGAACATAATCGTCTAGCAAGAGTCTGCCCTCATCAAGGAAGCCGAGAAACTTTGATTCCAATTAAGGCCAGCCATAGCCAAGACCCCAGCAAAGGAAGAGGGAGCAAAATGTTCCTTAAATCTTTAAAACAAATTTTTTTTATCAAATGCAGATGTCCAAAAACATTAGCAAACCATACTAAAGGAAAAGAAAAGAGAAACAAATGCAGGTGCACAAAATTCAGCTCACAAATCCCTTTGCAGCCTTGGAAATTATGGAAGAGATAGAGTTAAACATTGTTATAGGTGAACCAGAAATAAGAGATCCATAGGTAATAGCTATCACCCAAAAAAAACAGTGTCAAATCACCCATGAAGAGATTATATTCAAGGCGCAAGCAGCCCAACAAGGACAATGTTTGAGAGCCAAAGGAGCTCTGTCAAAGCAGAATGAAGAAGCAAAAGACATGGATATATCAGACCCAAGACTAACCAAAATGAAGAAGCAGAAGATATGGTTATATCAGACCCAAATTCAATACAATAATGCAAATTTTGTACTGCAATGCAGGGGCAACAGCTCTTGCCAACCAAAAACATATCCTTCAAAGTAAAAGAAAACTAATTGACATCATGCTCCTACCGGAAACTACCTGCTTTGATAGCATCAAATAGGCAAAATTGTCAAGGCTTTGGGATAGCAAACAAATGTACTCTTGTGAAAGCACAAGTTAGTGATCATATGTGACCATTTCACACAACTCTTATATTTGGGGGTAATCAGTTTTATTTACTTCTATGAAAAAATTCTGCACTTGTATATTGCAAAAAATATATCACCCTAAAGGGGAACCTGAGACTGAGAATCAACTATATTGAAGAACTAAATATTTGGGCACTAGTGTACTCTTAAAACCTCATTTTCATGGGTGACTTCAATGCAATCATGAGCCCTAAGGACATTAATGGCAGTCAAAGATTCGACAAGAGAATAAAAGACACCTTAATAGAGCTCATAGTAGTAACCAATATGATGACCCCTACACAAAATGCTGCTACCTTTAGACAACAGAAGAAAAGGAAAGAAATATATAGCAGAAAAACTAGATAAAATTCTCTTCTCAAATCAATGTATTAATTTTCAGACTATGTTTCAAGGAACAAAACAAAATTCATCCCTCTATGATTACTGGTCAGTTATCCTGAGCATCCAACCTGCAATCAAATGCCAAGCTAAGTTCATTCTAACTCAAAATTATCACGATCAAGCTGGTGACTTCACTGCAATCCTGAGCCATAAGGGAAAAAAAGGCAGCCAAAGATTCAACAAGAAAATTAGCTCATAATAGAAACAAAAACGATTGACCTAGACTACACAAAACACTGCTATCCTTGGACAACAGAAGAAAAGGAAAGAATTATATAGCAGAAAACAAGATATTCACAAATCAATGTATTAATCCTCAGACTTTGGTGTAAGGAACAAAACAACATTCATCCCTCTAAGATTACTGCTCGATTATCCTAGGCATCCAACCTGCAATCAAATGACAACCTAAGTTCATTCTAACTCAAAATAATCAGGATCAAGCTCAATAACCATAAATCAGCATGGAGGCAGAGCAAAAGAGTTTACATGTTATAAAAGAATAGGAAGGAAAAATGTTAGATTGAGTTGTAGAAAGATATAAAAGTTTGCAGCTTTGATATTAACGGGAGACATTTCATAATGTATTCCACTAAAATAGCACCTCTTTTATGGAGATAATGGTTAAGACACCAAATGCAAGGAAAGATGTCATGTCCCCTTCTAGCTGACATCTCTCAGAGCATATGATTAGCCTATTATGCGACCCTTGTAGGCTGATAGGATGGATAGAGGGTCTTGATGGAGATTGGCTTGGCTTCAGTTGTCAGAATTTGATCAGTTGGCTTTTGTTCGGGCTCATTCGGACACCGTTTGCCTGAGTTGCTATTTTTAGCAGTTTTTGGCACTCAGCGAGGCACCCCTGCTATTTTTAGCAGTATAGTTTGGTCACGTGCAGAATCACTTCCTGGTTCGCCAGCTTCAGACGGTTTGAGAATCGGATATTATTTGAGGGAGATATTAATATTTAATTGATTTAATTAAATATTAATTATTGGGACTTTATATTATAAAGTTATAATATTTTAAAATATTATAACTTAAGTGTTGCTGAAGGGGTCGACCAACATCAGAGGGGCCATTTTTAATTATATTTTATAATTAAAAATGTGATTTTCAAACTATTGAAATATTAAAATAAAAGTTCGAATTATTTTAATGAAGAAACCTAATTGTGAAAATCGAGCTTTTGAAGAATAAAGGGTTTTCTCATTGGAAATCGAGCAATAATGATTGATGAAAAGAATTTTTGAGTTTCTCTCAACCAGAGCACGGAAGCCAAGGGTTTCAGTCTCAGAGCATTGGGGAACAAGCCATCTCCAGTGAAAGCAATTCAGAGGTTGTGAAATATCATCCGATTTATTGCTAGGCAAAGAGATTTCTTCATCCAGGAGAGATCACAGAACTTCACAGTTGATTTACTACTTTCAAAGTTTTGGTTATTGAATTCATCCAGAGAAGTTACTTCCATCAAGGCGCATATTTTATTAAGATCTGGAGAGTCTAAAAGGGGCCGTACCATTTTATTTATTGCTGCTGTACAATGCCGTACCATCTGATGCTGCAGGCCGTACTTCTCTAGAACAGGCCGTACTTTATATTTGGAGCAGATCGCCCAACTTCTTTGCAGTCTGACTTCACATTGGAAGGCGCTTTTGCATCTGGAAGCAGTTGATATCTTCTGACGGAGGGAGAATCCTCATCAAGATAGCCGTACTGATCTAATTCTTCTCAAAGGCGGCTGAAATCAGGTTCTCTTGAATATTGCAAATCTACTTGTCTTTTTACTTGCATGTCAAAGACCCATCATTGTAATGTTCTGGAAAGCACAATAAACATACTGGTTATCCATTTCATTAGCTATTTGCTTCAGTTAGCACCTATATGATTTTATTTGAATTTATTATTCAATTCTTGCAAAATCGCATTCTTTATTATTCATGCAAAAACATAAAAAAAAATCAAAATACAAACAAAACAATAAAAAACAGTCAGATTCAGAAAACAGGGGAAACAAGGGGTTTCTACAGTGGTATCAGAGCTAAATCTTGCCATCCTGAGGGTTTAGCAGTCTTATGCAGCCACAACAGATTGGGTCTCATAGGTATTACACACGCAGGCGAGCCTTGATTGACAGGCAACAGGGTTCGATCCGGCAGCCGGAAAACATGGGTGATAGAACAGATATTCCTAGAACAGAGATTCCTCATAATCCTAGGGATTAGGATGATGCAGAGGTTTTGGACACTCTTAGAGACTTACGAGCAGGTCAACGACAGTCTAACGATGTGCTACAGCAGTTGGCAGTGGCAATCCAGAGGTTAGGTACACAGAAGAGACTGTCACCACAGCGTGACGATAACAGGAGTGATGCAGGATCTCGGAGAGCACCTAGGATTGTTTCACGGATAGCAGATAGGCCCACTAGGCCTACTTTTATGAGACAGGAGCCCGATGAGGCTATTGCAGGTGAGGAGCACGAGGAGTTGTTCGCAGACACACTTATGGCAGCGAACGAGGAGTGGGAGCTAGTACCGCCTGATGTCAGAGAGAGGATCACCTTTGACAGATTTATTACACAGAGGAGAGAGCACCACAGAGGTCGACAGGTTGGTAGAGCAGTTTGACAGGAAGGATCCAGAATCCTATTTTAGAGACTTGGCTCAGTTGAGACAGAGTGGCAGTTTGGAGTCGTATATTGGTGACTTTCAGAAGTTATCAGTTATGGTTCCTAATATTTCCGAGAGGCGTCTTGTAGTGCTTTTCATGGAGGGACTGACGGAACCATTGAGAGGTTGGATCAAAGCCTTTGATCCTCCTTCGTTACAGGAAGCGATGAAGAAAGCACGTAGTATGGAGTTGGCAGCACCATCCAGTAGATTCAACTCCAGAAACAATTCTTCTTTCAGGGATAATAAGGGCTTCAACAGAAATAGAGAGAAATCAGATTTTAACAAAGATAAATCAGATTTCAAGAATGATTCAAAGGGTAAATCAGCAGCACCACCTTTGGATCGAGAGGCTCTTAATGATCTACGCAGGAAGAAGCTTTGCTTCTACTGCAAAGGTCCCTATGATGCCAATCACGATTGTCCTTTGAGGCCTAAGGGCAAGGCAAATCGAGTGATGTGGGCTTACTACGAGGATTCGGAATCAGAGAATTCCGAACAGCAGGAGAGTTCTGAGGATTCAGAGCTAGAGGCTTCAGAGCCTAAGGCAGAGGCAGAGTCAGAGTTTCAGATTCAAGAGGCACGACTATCTAGCATTCAGCAGGAGGGTTCATTCAGGATTCGTGGGGTGTTAGCAGGACATAGGGTCATTACCCTTCTTGATACAGGAGCTACCCACAATTTCATTGATGCTAGATTTGTTGAGAAACGCGGACTCATCACTGAGGAGTTCGAAGGCATTAGGGTTAAGGTGGCAGACGGTTACACTCTCAGGTGTGAACGCATGATTAAGGATCTCCCCTTGCGCTTGAACAACTATGAGTTCAAGGCTGATTATTACGTTGTGAACATGGGGGATATCGATTTAGTCTTGGGCATGAAGTGGCTTCATTCACTTGAGGAAGTCACTCTTCGTCTCAAAGACATGGAGATCCGTTTTGATGTGGATGGGAAGAAACATTCTTAAGGCAATTCGGGACAGCAACATCAAAACTATTTCCTTTCGTCGGATGGAGAGACTCATGCGACATGACATGGTAGAGTGGGCTGCCGAGTGCACATTGGCACCTATACAGGAGGGACAGCAGATGACTGAGTATCATCCTGACATACAGCAGTTGAGAGTCAAGCATGATAAGGTATTCAGTGATATTCCACCAGGGAGACCTCCAGACAGGGGCATTGAGCATATTATTGAGCTTGAGGAGGGCGCTAAGCCCGTTATGATTACGCCCTATAGACATCCCAAGCGGCTGAAAGATGAGATCGAGAAAACGATCAAGGAGTTACTTGCTATGGGTCACATTCGACCTAGCAAATCACCATTCGCTTCTTCAGTTGTGTTGGTGAAGAAGAAGGATGGCACCTTACGCATGTGCATAGACTATAGAGTCCTGAATAAGATGACAATCAAAAATAGGTATCCAATACCTCGTATAGACGAGCTTATTGATGAGCTCCATGGTGCATGCTACTTCACGGAAATAGACTTAAGGTTAGGATATCATTAGATTAGGGTTCGTGAGTAGGACATTGAGAAGACTGCATTCCGTTGTCATTGTGGACACTTCGAGTTTGTGGTGATGCCATTTGGGCTCACTAATGCGCCAGCTACTTTTTAGTCCACCATGAACAGGGTTTTTCATTCACTGCTGAGGAGATTTGTACTGGTCTTCTTCAATGATATTCTTATTTACAGCAGGACTTGGCAGGAGCATTTGGCTCATCTGGAGACCGTGCTCAGTATTCTGGAGAGGGAGTCCTTGTACGCCAAGGAATCCAAATGTGATTTGGGGATGACCGAACTGTTATACTTAGGTCATATTATCAATGCAGAGGGAGTGCGGATGGATCCTGAAAAGATCCGCGCTATTATAGACTGGCCGACTCCGGCAAACCTTACACAACTGCGAGGATTTCTAGGTTTGTGTGGGTTCTATTGCAGATTCGTGAATGGTTATTCACGTCATGTAGCCCCTATGACAGATTTGTTGAAAAAGGGTGCGTTTTGTTGGAGTCCTGAGGCACAGGAGTGTTTTGTGAGATTTAAGGAGTTGATGACTACATGCCCAGTGTTGGCACTACCTGACTTTTCGAAGCCTTTCGAGCTTCAGTGCGATGCATCAGGTGAGGGCATTGGAGCGGTGCTTATGCAGGACAAGCACCCTATTGTGTATGAGAGCCGTAAACTCAAAGGGCCAGAGAGACTCTACAGCATTTACGATAAGGAGATGCTCGCTATAATGCATGCCTTGGCAAAATTTAGGTAATATCTTGTTGGCAGCAAATTTTGCATCAAAACTGACCACAACAGTTTAAGACCCTTCCTAGGGCAGCGAGATCTCAATGATCGTCAGCAGAAGTGGGTGAGCAAATTGCAGGCATACGACTTTGATATCTCTTATATCAAAGGTACCCAGAATGTAGTAGCTGATGCTCTTTCACGCAGGCCATATCTGAACTCTATGGTTCACATTACAGAGGATTGGAGGCATATGATTGTGGCAGAGTATGCCAAGGACACTTGGGCCTCCAACATTGTTGAGGGATCGACGATTGATACCAGATATACGCTTGTGAATGACTTGATCATTTACAAGAACAGGGTTTATTTGATCCCAGGATCAGAGGTGAAGAACATCATCATGCGAGCCTTTCATGATGTACCTACTGTAGAACATCCCGAGTATTTCAAAACCTACAGACAGATACGGGAAAGATTCACATGGAAAGGACTTAAGGTAGATGTTCTTCAGTACGTGCGTGAGTGCCTTGTTTGTCAGCAGAACAAGCAGGAGAACACGTACCCGACAGGATTATTGCAGCCACTTCCGATTCCTTACAGGAAGTGGGAATGCCTGTCGATGGATTTCATTACGGGCTTGCCTAAAGCCTAGGGACGAGATTGCATATATGTAGTTGTGGATCGGCTAACGAAGTATGCCCACTTCTTTCCGATTACCACCACCTACACAGCTACACAGGTAGCAAAGGTCTTCTTCCGTGAGGTATTTAGACTACATGGGTTGCCTCAGAGCATAGTGAGCGACAAGGATAGTCGGTTCTTGAGTCACTTCTGGCAAGAGGTGTTCAGACTCTGTGGGACCGAGCTTACACCGAGCACCAGTTACCACCCGCAGACAGACGGGCAGACGGAGATAGTGAATAAATGGGTGGAAGGTTACCTCAGGAACTATATTGCAGGGCAGCTGAAGGCATGGGTCAAGTGGATTCATTTGTGCGAGTATTGCTACAACACGACCTTCCATATGACCATTCAGATGTCCCCTTTCATGGCGTTGTACGGGTATGAGGCGCCGAGTTTTCTGGATTTGCTGCTGAGTGACAGTAGAGTGCCGAGTGCTGGAGACTTGTTGCAGGAGAGTCAGGATACTATGAGGGCTCTCAAGGAGAACATTGCCAAGGCACAGAATCAGCAAAAGCAGTACGCAGATCAGAAGAGGACAGAGAGGTCTTTTGATGTGGGTGACATGGTTTATCTTATGCTGCAGCCCTACCGTCAGTCTACTCTTAGGAAGAGTGGATCAGAGAAGCTTAAGCCACGGTATTACAGTCCTTTCAGGATCCTGAGGCGAGTTGGAGAGGTGGCTTATGAGCTAGAACTTCCGGCAGAGAGCAGGGTACACAATGTTTTTCATGTGTCACGTCTCAAGAAGGCGTTGGGACACCGTGTGGTACCTTCTGCAGTTTTACCTCCCTTAGATGATGAGGGAAAGTTGATTTTAGTGCCTGAGTCTATCCTGGAGTACAGAGAGAGATAGTTGCGTAGGAGGACTATCAAGGAATATTTAGTGAAATGGATAGATTTGCCTGTGGAGGATGCTACATGGGAGAGCGAGGATATTCTGCAGCATCCGGAGTTGAGATTGCTTGAGGACAAGCAATTTCAGGAGGGGCGGACTGTCATGTCCCCTTCTAGCTGACATCTCTCAGAGCATATGATTAGCCTATTATGTGACCCTTGTAGGCTGATAGGATGGATAGAGGGTCTTGATGGAGCTTGGCTTGGCTTCAGTTGTCAGAATTTGATCAGTTGGCTTTCGTTCGGGCTCATTCGGACACCGTTTGCCTCAGTTGCTATTTTTAGCAGTTTTTGGCACTCAGCGAGGCACCCCTGCTACTTTTAGCAGTATAGTTTGGTCACGTGCAGAATCACTTCCTGGTTCGCCAGCTTCAGACGGTTCGAGAATCGGATATTATTTGAGGGAGATATTAATATTTAATTGATTTAATTAAATATTAATTATTGGGACTTTATATTATAAAGTTATAATATTTTAAAATATTATAACTTAAGCGTTTTGCTGAAGGGGTCGACCAACATCAGAGGGGCCATTTTTAATTATATTTTATAATAAAAAATGTGATTTTCAAACTATTGAAATATTAAAATAAAAGTTCAAATTATTTTAATGAAGAAACCTAATTGTGAAAATCGAGCTTTTGAAGAATAAAGGGTTTTCTCATTGGAAATCGAGCAATAATGATTGATGAAAAGAATTTTTGAGTTTCTCTCAACCAGAGCACAGAAGCCAAGGGTTTCAGTCTCAGAGCATTGGGGAACAAGCCATCTCCAGTGAAAGCAATTCAGAGGTTGTGAAATATCATCTGATTTATTGCCAGGCAAAGAGATTTCTTCATCCAGGAGAGATCACAGAACTTCACAGTTGATTTACTTTTAGAGTTTTGGTTATTGAATTCATCCAGAGAAGTTACTTCCATCAAGGCGCATATTTTATTAAGATCTGGAGAGTCTAAAAGGGGCCGTACCATTTTATTTATTGCTGCTGTACAAAGCCGTACCATCTGATGCTGCAGGCCGTACTTCTCTAGAACAGGCCGTACTTTATATCTGGAGCAGATCGCCCACCTTCTTTGCAGTTTGACTTCACATTGGAAGGCGCTTTTGCATCTGGAAGCAGTTGATATCTTCTGACGGAGGGAGAATCCTCATCAAGATAGCCGTACTGATCTAATTCTTCTCAAAGGCAGCTGAAATCAGGTTCTCTTGAATATTGCAAATCTACTTGTCTTTTTACTTGCATGTCAAAGACCCATCATTGTAATGTTCTGGAAAGCACAATAAACATACTGGTTATCCATTTCATTAGCTATTTGCTTCAGTTAGCACCTATATGATTTTATTTGAATTTATTATTCAATTCTTGCAAAATCGCATTCTTTATTATTCATGCAAAAACATAAAAAAAAATCAAAATACAAACAAAACAATAAAAAACAGTCAGATTCAGAAAACAGGGGAAACAAGGGGTTTCTACAAAAGACAGTAAAGGAAACACAGTAAAGTGTAAACCATTATGATCTTAAGGCCATGGGAGAGTCCATTAATGTGTCATCACATTAAGAAATTCTAAGCCTCATCTGGATTCAATTGGTAATCCAATGAACAACACACTAAATAACTAAATCTAATGTGTTATAACAAAAAGGAAAATATTGTCTTTTAATCTGGACGCTATAAATGCTTTTTTCTCATCCTTCCTCATAAATTCATAACAAAAGTGAAAAATTTACTTTCAATCTTGAACCTTTAACTGTTTTCTGCCGATCCTTCCTCATCCTATAGATCCATTTTCTAGTTAAACTGTGTTTTCAGCTCCTCTTTCTGATAGTTTAATGTGCCTGTTTCCTCTTCTTCCATGTATACTGTTTCTTGTTTCCCATCTGTTGATCTAAACTTCTTCTTGTGGCTTTCTTTTTCCTCAATTGACAAGCTGCAATTAAACAACAGCAATCTGGTAATTAATCTCCCTTCTTAAATTTTGGACCAGCATATTGTAAGTGCATAAAAGAATGCCCTAGATTCGTTGTTGCACCTAAGTACATTCCTATGGAAAAACTCATGGTTGGCAATGTGTGACAAAAGATTTACTGGTTGACACTTCAGAAGTAGTGAGACAGGACTTTCTATTGTCATGAAATCTACAAGAGTCCCCAAAAGAAATATGCCCGTTGATGAGCTCAAACCAATATAGCACCTATGAAAAGATCCAGATCTGGCTGTCACAACAGGGGAGAAAGGCAATGCAGTAATGGTCATGAATAAGATAGACTCTCTTTAAGATGGAAGATCACCTTCTAAACAGTGAAAGTTACAAGTAGTTGAGCAAGAAAATGTCAAAGAAGTCAAGAAAGCAATATCAAATTCAATCCTAAACAAGGACCTAAAGGATTTTCTGATTCCCAGCAAATAAATAACTTCAAGGATTTATGGGCAGCCAAAGATACATAAAGAAGGAGTTCCAGTTCAGCCAATTGTGGGCAGTTGCCACTCTCGATCATAACAACTTCCAAATTTTCAACATGCCTGATGAAGTAGTTAAAACTGTTTGTTGGTAAGAACAACTCTTTTTTTAAGAACTTTGTTTGCATTTAATATTTTTCAAGACAACTCAATCCAGAATAGTATGTGAGGGAAAACCTCTCTTCAAAAGTTCAAATTATAGGGTGAAGCTCCCTAAGCTCTAAACTACCCTAGACACTGAGCTATAGACAAATTATAATTATTCACACTATAGAATGTTTCTTCAGGAGATTTTTGCATAAAAGAAATAACTATCTGCCTGTCTTTTTGACTCAGGTATGAGCACAAGGACTAATAATAGCTCTTGTCTCACAAGAAAGATTTTATAGATTTTGAATGAAAACAACTAATCTAAAGTAGAGACCAGCAATCTGACACATACGTGATCTAAAAAGAAATAACAACTTCAACACAAGATGACAAATAATTCCAAGGACTAAATAGCTAAGTTATATGCAAGGTTAATACTTAGATGAACAAACCACATCAATACAAAGATTGACACTACAAATGACAACACTTTCCTGTTGGCTAGAATAGAGACAAGCAATTTGATGCATACAAGATCTCAAAAGAAATAACAGCTTCAACACAAGATGACAAATAATTTCAAGTACTAAATAGCTAAGTTATATGCAAGGCTACTACTTAGATGAACAAACCACATCAATACAAAGACTGACTATTATTCAGTTTTGATTTAATCAATGAAATAACACAAACTCAAGAATAACAAATGGAATGATATCTCAATAGCATAAATGTAGTGTCAACTATCATTCTTAATGTCTTCTGCTCAAAGCACTTATTTATAGGTTACAAAATACCAATTTTTCAGGGCTTAGGATAATCATAATTTTATACCAAAAATCAATGTTTTAAAGCACAAACACACAGAACTTCTCGAAAAGCATGAAAGAAAGTAATTTAAAGAAAAAATTAATCCTAAACAAAGAAATAAAATCTACAAAAAATGACCTAAAAAGAGGTCCATAGCACTTTATCCAAAAATAGGGCCTCCAAAATCGCAACTGCCAAAAATAGTGTTTTGATGCTTTGATGCCCTCAATGATTCTAATGCAGCTTTTTGCTCTGAAACCTGACAGATTTTTGAATAACAATGAAACTCTAACCACCATGAGACTTCACCAAACAAACCTGGTGACTTGAATCTAATATCATCCATAGAAACAAAGCAGATTAAACCCTCGGTCTTGTTGTGGACAACTTCACCAAACCTAACTATTCTGATCCATCTACCTACTAAAAAGCCATTGTCCTAGGATTTCATCAAAACTGAAAACTAAAGTTGAAACCCTAGAATGAAGATATACCAAAATCCTAGGCCATAACCACAAGTTAGCATTTAACAAATCTTGAGCAGCTGCATGTGCTTGTTTGCCTTGGCCAAATCCTAGGCAGCTGGCACAATGTGCCAATATCCCTCCCCTGAATGACTGTAAACTGCCCTGCAAACTTGTTATTGAACATAAATCTGCAGCATTTATGAAACCTTACACTCTCAAATGGGATCCTTGACTTGCTAGGAGCATTACATGACTGTTTCTACCCTCTGATTGACTTCTGAAACATGCTAAAATCTGCCCGAGGCATGTCATTTTGTTGCTGCTGCCTCCTAAACCTGTCAAAGACTGACTGTAGTCTTCCATGCACCATTTTTACCTTTGTTGGCTGCTTAAAACTCTGCTATTCATCCTCTAAGCACCTGATTTGGGTGTCTTGGTCACTTAAATTGTCATTCATTACATTCAAGCTCCCCATTTTGGTAAATATGTCTTCCAAACTCTGTCCTTTAGATTCAAGACACCCCTTTCATACATCTCTACCACTTGGAAACATAGCAACATAACTTGGCATACTTTTTGGCTGACTTTGACACTTAAAAAATTGATCTCTTCTCTCAGGCACACCTTTGAGTCTGATCTGCCACTCCAAGATCCCTTCAAGCACTTGTTTATGATATCTTTGTCAGTTACACTCAATGATATCGTCAAGGAGGTGCCCTATAACCTGCACTTGACACTTATGAAACTGCCTTTATTGCCGAAGCATGCCCTATACGCGATTTTGTCACAACAGACCTAGGTGCTTCTATCAGCTATTTGTTCTACTTGTAATCATCTCCAGCAACTATTCTTCCTATGCCTGCCACCTAAAGATTGAACTCATAAGTCATATGCTCTTTTCTACTATTGTTGACACTTTAAAGATCCTTTCTAACACCCAGGTACCTTTTTTATCATTATATGTCACTTAAGACGCATACAAACTCATTGAGGCTCCTTTTCTATGCATCCTTATCATTTAAAAACATGATATTACTTGCTAGGCGCACCCTGTAGGTGACCTTGTCATAATCAGCATCCCAGGCACCCTTTTGGTCAGATCTCTCAATAAGAATGCATTTCAAACCTTATGTGTGCCAATCTGTTACATCTTCCAATTGAGAAAACTCCACACATGCTTTCTCAGCATGTTTGTCATTTGATGGACCCTTTGCACTACTAGGCATGCATATTGACTCCATCTACCACTGACCCTTCACAAACCTCAATTAAGGTGTGCTTCACATCCACTCTTGCCACTTAAAAGGTACCTCACATGTCTTACGGCACTTGATTCACTTGTGTTTGCCACTTGACAATCTGTTCCTAGCATTCAAGCACACCAATCTGTCATTAAGTTATTGTGTTTGATCTGAGACATGTATATCAGCTGTCTTTGTTACTTTAAGATGCCCTTTACATGTTTAAGTGCCCATTTCAACCTTTCTTGCCACTTAGAAGACTGATATTCTGACCTAGGTGTGCCTATTGAGCATCTATGACGCTTAAAAACTCCTAGGTGCCTATTTTCATTGCTCTTGTCAGCTGGATGATGTCCATCACATGCAGGCACTCAATCTGCTCACTAAAAAGATGTCTTGACTCTCTTAGGTGTGCATTTGGAGCACTCATGTCACCATCAACACTCCTAGGTGTATGTTTTTTCAGTCTTTGTCACCTTCAGACATCAGAAGACTGATCTAAGCGCTTCAACCTGCTCTACCTGCTTGCACAAACTCTTAGCCCGGCTTCATTTCTCTTAGATTGTCCCTCAATGCTAGCTATTCGTACATTTGAATTTGGCAAATGGGCAACACAATATTGAGAAGGAAGAACAATACACAGCTGAAATCTTGATATTAGGCATTACATTATGATAATTTGAAAATGAACATGACAACCAACACAAAAGAGACTTGCTATTGAAAGTTTTGTAGGGGTGCAACAAACTCAGAATAATTTGCAACATTTGTGAAGGAGAGGGTGGAAACTGATGACACCATTGTTAATTTTGATATGGTTTTTCCTTTTTAAAAAATCCCTTTGTTAAATGCAATCAAAATTATTGATGATATCATGGATGAGGAGACATCCAAACTATCTAAGCTATGTCCTAGATCAACTTTTTTCAGATAGCTAGATTTCAGTTTTTAGCAAACCTAAGACACAGGTATTGGATTACCCTTATCTCTAGTTGGCTTGTTACACCCCGATTGTATAGCTACTATTGCATAGGGCAATTGATTGTAATGACTGAATCAATGTGATGAATAAAACATGCTGTTTCTTGTTATCAATATGAATGTGTCACCATTTAATGATTGTCTCATTTAAATGTTAGTTCTATTGATGTTATTCTTGATGAATATGCATGCAAAGTTATAGAGTAATGTTTATTCTAACTTTTAAAGATGTTTCATGTATACCGTTATATTGTGAACGTATGACTCCCGTTAGCGTGTCATTGAATGCAGGTGTGCGAACCATTCCTCCAAGCAGAGGAGAAATATCACTCGGGAGAGGAGCTTGGTCGGGTAAACGGTAATGAGAACCATTTGAGTATGCACACACGTCCCTTGGACTGAGTAAGCTAAGTCAGTTTGTTTGAAGTTATAGGTAAGTCATCCGTAGGCTTGTATGTTGACATTAGGAGTCTTGTTTACTTCTGAATGCATGTATAAGTGATGTTTATTGTAATGAACCGGACCAAATTTTTTTTGTTTTTCCAATTACAATTACAATCAACACGCACCCGTTAAGGTTAGCTCTAAAACCAAAACGATGCAGAAAGCAACTCTAACCAAGGATGTACACCAGGATCCTGATGTTGGGCAAGGTGTGAGCATATGGTCAAAGGATCGGATGCAATGCAAAACTGCAAAGGAACTTTAACCAAGAATGCGTCTAGGGTAGACGAGCATATGGTTAGAGGATCTTATGCATGCTAAGCCAAAAGTAACTCTAACCAGGATGGTGCCGAGAGATGGTGAGCATATGGTCAGAGGATCCCTAAAACTACTAACTGAAAGCAGCCTCTTCCACTTATTCAGCGGGAAGTACAATGAACAAAGAAGAAGATAAAGAGAATGCTGACACTACTACTGTTCAGCTTACAATGAAATAGAGAGTGCCTGCCAAGAACATAGGATTAAGAGTTAAATAATGCTACAATAGTATAGTAGACTTCCCCTTGCTTGATAAGAATGCTTAGACCCAAAACTCCACTCAAAGGACCAACTTTATAATCAGATTTTTGCCAGACCTGCAACTTAAAATGCATAACCAGCAACTCTAGAATCCACTAAAATGCACACAACTCACTCAAAACTCACCCAAAACATATAAGACCAAATGCATAATGCTTCTAAGATGTTGGCGCCCAAGAATGAACCATAAAATTGACCCAAAGACTCATATTTTTGCATGAAATTCCAAGCACCACTAGAAAGGTATGACCCTCAAGGAGGGGCGATTTTGCTCCATAAAATCCAACACTTGAAAATAAAATCTGAAACTTGGCACTCAAGGTCGCCCCTAGCAAGAAATCAGATTGGTAAAACACCTAGAACAACAATATTTTTATTTTTGAATCTATGAATGAAACTTACAATCAGCTATGATAATCAGCAACTCTAAAATATGACTAGAATGCAAGGAAACTGAACTAAGATGCTAGGAAACTCAAGTACAATCCTAGACAACTCGACTACAATCTACCTCTCAACTAGTTGCTATCTTTCAAGCAAGAAGCTGAGCCAAGCTAGGAGGTGTGCTTTCCTCGAAGCAACTCTGTCACCATTTCGGCAGCATAACTTTACTGAAAATATGAGATGATCAAATGAAGAGAAGAGGCCTCCTTAAATAGACTTGCCAAGCATCTTTCAGAAGCATCTAGAAGGGCGCCCAAGATAGTCAAACAATATTTCAAATTTGAGTTGACCCTTATCCCTCCACAAGTGGCGTCCCAACTCAAAGGCAATATTTCATTAATTTAAAATTATCTTCTCTTCAAAAGTTGGCGTCCCACCTCCAAGAGCAATATTTGGCCTTAGAAACATTAAACTTTCTCATGATGATGCGTCCACCCATGAGGTCCCCCTTTTCAGAACAACATAAAGTCATGTAGCTAAACCAAGGGGTTATAATATTAAAATATAACATCATTTTAATTAAAATACTTATCTCTCCAAAAAAATGCATCCAAAGGCCAAGAATCAAATTACCAACTGAATTGGTTGAAGAAGAGAGCCAACTGCATTGAAATCCACAAGACCACTGCCAGAAATAGAATTTACTAAAAATAGTAAATTCATGAAGGTGCTCAGATCACAAAGCAAACCATACCACTGAGAAGCTCTCTGAAAAGCCAGAAAGAATCCGCAAACCAATCTCCAATCTTCAAGCAACAACTTCCTCAAAAACAGGAAACACTAATTTTCCCCCTCCGAGTAGCCTACGGGTCTCCGAAATAGGCCAACGGTCAACTGAATCAATCACAATTGAGAAGGGGACATTACATTTATCTATGTATCTGTTTATTATATTACGATCATTATGATGGTAACAATATTGGTTAGGAGGTGGGCTTATATACATGTGTATAGTATATACATGTATCCATAGGTATATTCATATCGATACGAACGTATGATGGCAAATGGATATGCTCATACGAATGCATCTATACGATATACTTATATATACGTGAACATAGGGGAATATATATACCAACGTATATACATGTATATATATATATATATACCCACAACCTAAGATATATGTGGATATTGATAATATTAAATTATTATTGCTTGACAATTTATATATAGATATATGTTTATATATGTATATATATATTAAATTGTTACTCTAAAATATTTATATATATATATATATTATATATAATATATATATAATGAGTTTATTATATTTTTAAATCTCATTATTGGAAAATCAAATTAAATTAAAAATCACTTGAGTTTATTTTTTAATCAAACTCTCAATTTATGGAAATCGCTTTATTTTCTAAATTGCTCTCCAAAGGGGAGATCGACTTATTTCCCAAGATGATAAATATTTATCATAAATATTGAATCGGACTTTTTCAATACTCAAATTATTTAATTCACTTCTATTTGAATCAAAACTTTATAAAGTGGAATGAAGAAATATTTCATTGGAAACTATTGTGAAACTTTTGAAATAAAAGAAATGCTGCGCTAAGAAGAAAATACGCGCACGGGCTGTAGCGCACGCCATGACCAGGTCTCTGGGGATGCAATGCAGCCATGTATGTTGTCGTCTGAACCACAAATTTAGGCAAAGTGGAGAGCCAATAACCTTGACCATTTCAGGGAATGGAATCATCAAACAGATTGCAACATTAGCGCCATTGCTGGAGACACCTGTAGGTGTCGATTCACCATTTTTAACATGAGCAAAGGTTTGAAATATTCTCTGTTTTGTTGGAGGTTGATTCACCTATGAAATCCACCACATTTCACAGTGGAAATATTTAAAGTTAAGTCCTAGCAGTTTACATGCCAAGTAATGTGGAAAATTGTTGGGCAGGGGGCTCTATATATAGCCGCCCTGGTTATTCTTCACAATCACTTCTTATAATCCGATTTTCTTCTATTTTCTGAGAGGGTTTTATCATTCATATTTCCTGAGAGCATTTACATTTCTGAGTTCATTCATATTTCTTGAGAGCATTGCTATCACTAAGTGCATTTACATTTCTGAGTTCATTCATATTACTAAGAGCAATCTTTATTTCTGAAAGTTGAGAGTATCAATTTCTGAGTGATTATATTTTGAGTGAGAAGTGGCATTTGAGAGTAAATCTGAAAAGGAAAGTCTGCAACTAGAGAAGGAATTGCCAGACAACCAGAAGTGCTGGAAGTGCTAAGACGTCATCTTTTGAAGGGACGCTAATCAGGCATAAGTTATTCTTTTGTTATTCATTCTATCCTGAATGCTAGAAGGTTACAATCTTTGTGAATATTGCTTGTGCTTTGGCAAGAAGTCATTTGTTTAAGTGCATTTCCATGAAAAGGAGAAAATGATTTATTGTTTGAAATTACATATTAGTTGTAATTAGGAAGTAAACTGTATAAGGGATAAGGCTGCATATTTGTGTGAAATGCGTTACTTGTATGATCTCCATATAAGGGGAATATATTAAAGTAGTTACTAAAATACTAGGACGGAAATGAAAGCAATGAGTAAAGTAACAAACATAGCTTAAGTTATTGGAATAACTTAGAAAGCTTATGAAACTCCTAGGATGAGGATTTCCAGTATAGGAGGGGGATTATGTGGTTACTTGCTAGGTTGTTTCTTCTCTAGTAGGATAGTCTGTTGTAGGATGTCTCGGGTGACGGATTCACCCATCAAAGGGAAAAACCTATTCGTAGTGTAAGATAGCTTTAAGTCAAATCGGCCTTGAGTAGTGTTTATGATAGATGACCTTCATTCGAAGTACTAAATGAGAATACTTTGGCCAAAGTAGTGAAATGTACGACTTCTACATAGATGTGAGTTAGTTGAGACTACACTGTCAGTTCATTGTGATCCTTATACTAGTTGAGATTGTGAAATAGCAAGGTTCTAGTTGTGTAGGACACAACACTATGCTCAATTGGTACTTGATAATAGATACCCTACCAATCTCTTCTTTCGAAGGGAGGGCCATCTATCAAATGATAGGTGTGCGAGGGACAGCATTATAAGTCTGTGGTTGGCAGAAAAGCGCCTGAGTGACGTTTCTCCTCCACAACAAGCGGCTGATGTACCAAGATTTGAAAGGACGGACTCCTGGACCTTCTTACTACTATTTTTGCAAAAGCTTACGAGCTATGTATGTATCTTGTGCTTTATTACTTTGTTGATTTCTTTTAAAAAGAAATAGTTTTAAAGTTGAAATATGTTATATCATGTTTTGAAATTGAAAAGAATTTTTTTATTGAAATAGCATTGTCATTACTTATTGTTGTAAAATTAACATCTTTTTACTTTACGAATGGACTAGGTCGTTACATGGCTAATCTCTTTATGGAATGGTTTGAGGAAAATGCCCTTGCTTCATTCTTCTTGTAACCCAAATGATGTTAAAAGTGAGTTGTTGCCAAGGTAGAGAAAGCTTTGAAGATTTCCATTTACACCTTAATACCTTGCTTGACTATTAATTCACAATAGAATTGGAAACCAATTGTTCACTATCTGAAGAGGTTTGAAGGAAAAACATACAAACAAATATATACCTTCAAGCTTAATTACATCATCCATCACACAAGATCATATTGCTCAAAAACACTTACAATCAAGGATTCAAAATAACAGACAAACATAAAATGAGAAAAAGATATTTGATAAGGGGTTTTCAAAATAATGCCTACATTATGAAGCAAATCTTTGAGGTATTAAGAAGTGTTGAGAAGAAGAAAGCTAATCAAGGGCCTAATGGCAATAAGAAGAAATCTTATCATTGGCGTAATGGCAATGAGATGAATCATCTCTTTGGGGCATTCCTATGATACTGTGCAGGGATAT